>JAASFN010001052.1:0-10872 GCA_023333795.1 Globisporangium rhizosaccharum | reverse complement strand
CGTTGCCCTCTGGCGCGGCAGTCGTGGCCGCAGGCGTCGTCTGCGCCGACACCGCAGCGAGCGCAGTCGCAGCAGCGAGGACGATCGAGGCGAGCTTCATCGTTGGAGAGTTGTTGGGGTTGTTGTTGGGATCGAGTCGAGCGAGTCGAGAGGTACTTTACGGAGATGTGAGTCCCGTAAGGTGAGTTGGCGAATGAGCGAGGGAAGGAGGAAGCGAGGGCGGCAAAGGCGGCAAAGGCGGCAAAGGCGCGAGGTTGCAGCGCTTGGTATCGTGAACCTTGCTCTCTTGCTGTCGTCTTGCTGTGCCACTTGCACCTGGCCTTTCTGCCCGAACCGGCTCTTTTGCGTCAGTTGTTCGGATTGATGCATACAATTTTCAAGAGCAACATACAAACTTTAAGTGTTGGCAAGAGAGAGAGGGCAGCAGTTACATAGGTTGCTTGGGAGTACTAAAGGTTACTTGGAACATCCTCGTTGTTACATTGCGAACTGAACATGTTGTCTTGGCAATTGTATGTATTTTCGTCGATCAATAACCATACAAATTGCATCAATTTCGACGAATGAAAATAGAGTCCAGATTGTGCGCTCGTTTGTTGGAATTTTAACGTGATTTTGTGTTGTATGATTCGAATCTTGCGAGAGATTATATATATTATTATCCGGCATATTGTGACTCTGAAATTCTATATTGTCTAGAGATTGTATGCTTGTCCGTTCACCTTGCTTTGACTTGCCATGCTTGACGAGGACGTCCTTGCATCTCGATGCAAGGAAGCATGCTGCATTGGTTTGGTTTGGTTTGGGTGCCTGAGATCTTTGCCAATGACCACTCCATAAACAAGAAGTGATTCACTTGCGTGTTGCTGCTCACATCGGCTTGTCTCGCGCGCACTGCCACTATCAGATGGTGGAGCGGGAACCGAGGTCGTCGACGAAGACGACGACGACACCTTACCTTTGTTTTGGCTTGGCTTTGCTTTAGTTTGCTTTAGTTTGCTTTGGTTTTGCTTTGCTGTTTACTCTGCCACATGGCTCGCGTCCTTGTCGGCTGACCTTGGTGGTGATGTCTGCGAGCATGCCGCGACACGTTCAGGTGGTGGTTGTTGCCTGCCTGCCGAGCGTGTCGCGAACTCCGTCGTCGTCGTCCTCAGCAGCAGCACCCCATTTCCAAAGCCACACGACCATCATAGAGAGATCTTACACACACAGAGCATGAACAAGCTCACTCAACACAAGACACAAGACACAAGACACGATCGATGATGATGCCTCCAAAGCCTGAATTTTCTGACTGACGACTTGGAGCGTGTGTAATATCAAAACGGAGGAGATGATGGATTCGCTTCTCACAACTATACAAATTGCAAGTGCGCTGCATTGCACGTGTAGTCGAACTGGCTCTCTGAGGTGGTGTCCATCTCGCTGACTGAACGCTGCTGCTTGCGACCTCGGTGGGTCAAGCAAGCTCGCGCTGCAACCACGTCGAGTTTGCGCGCCAATGCGTAGAAGCTCTCGAGCGAGGTGAAGAGAGATGGCTGGCTGTGCGTGCATGCACGAAGACATGGTGCCGCTGTTGCGGGCAGCAGCACCTCCACGGCGGCAATGCAATGCAATGCTGGCGCTGGCTTTGCGGGTGGGTCTTTGCAGATCCAGCCAGTGAGTGAGAGCTGTGGTGACCGAGACGACCGAGGTGACCTGGGGAATCTTTCCGCCGCATCGATCTGATGTTACTACGACGTCGTCGTAGTGAGAAGAGGGTGAGCGAGGGAGCGAGGTAGTGAGAGAGGACCCCGCCACGCGCGCCGTCGCGACCACCATCACTAGGGCATCCATGCCACGAGGTCATCCGCAGTCTATCAAGCAGTCGTGTCCAACCAACCGGCCATTGCAACACTTGCTCGTGCGAATATCGAAGCGCATTTCTCTTTCTCACGTCGACATACACACACCCAATGCGCATCTTGCCCTTGCCCTTTGCGCTGACTCGACAAGATCGCAAGCAGCCAGTTCGATCCGATTCTGCAGGTCACACACAATACATTTTCTATCAAAAGTCCACCAGCGACGTTCATCAACTTGCGCAGGTTCTGACCCCAGTCGACAGAGCAATGAAGCCATGTTGAAGAACAGCCCCGCCATTACTCACTTGTTGCCTTCTTGTTGTTGCAACTCTCTTTGCACTTGTGCTGGACGCAGCACCACTGCCCGCCAAGTCGCCATGATCGACCTCAAGCAAATCACGAGCCGTCCTGTGCGATTGTTGATGCAAGTCGTCCGCCCTGTTGTTGTTGCCTTGGTGGTGCTGCAGCAGCACGAGTATCGCAATCCAAGCGCGCGCGCTGTCCTCGACACGCTGTTGTTGCGCTCGTCACACTCGATTCGTCAGGCAACGAGCCAACAGTCGCGTGCATTCGGTTGTATCACGCTGCTCCATGCGCCGCCTCGAACGAAAGTCCCAAGGCTTGAACCAATGACAAACACCTCGGCGCTCTCTCGCTCTCTTGTCCTCCTTGGCACTGTCACTGCCAGTCAATCAGACCTCTCTCTCTCTTGTCCTTCCTTCGTTCCTCTCTGTCTCTGTCTCCCTCCTACTCCGCAAACGCAATGGACCAGACGTCCGTGACTAGCACACTCGGCTTGCGCACCACGAGGCAGTCGCGCGCGGCGTCGTACTGCACGTCGATCGCGCGCTCGCCGTTCACGACTGCGCGCGTCGGCGCATTGCCGAGCCAGCCGTAGATCTCGATCTTCTCGACCCACGCGAGCGACGCAAAGCGCGTGATGACCGGCGCGCCGCGCACGCCCGAGCGGTTCGCACTGAACGCGATCTCGCTGAACGCGCCGTCGACCTGCGCCGCGTGCGTCTGCTCGTCGTCGACGTACAGCGTCCCTGTCGCAGTGAACGCGGCGTCGAACGCCACGACGAGCGTGTACGGGTCTTGCTGCATCAGCGCCGCGCTCCGGCGCACGCGGTTCTTGCGCGCGAGCACGCTGCCGCCGCGCTGGAACACCGGCGTCGACTCGATCGGCGCCGGCACGTCCGCGTACTCGTGGCCGCCGACATAGCGCTTGTAATTGTCAAACTCGTGGTACCACACATCGGCGTCCGTGCCTGGCAAGTACACGCTCGTGGTCTCGACGCCAGCACTCGTGATCGGCTTTACGAGCACGTCGTGTCCGAGTAAGAACGAGTCCTCTTCACGGAAAGACTGCGCATCGTGTGCAAAATGCATCCAGAGCGGCCGCATGACCGGCAGTCCGGTCGTCGCACATGCGTGGAAGAGCGTGTAGATGTACGGCAGCAGCGCGTAGCGCGTGCGGATGGCTTGACGCAGTCGCGCGGTGTGCGGTTCGCCAAAGACCCACGGCTCGCGGCGCTTCGAGTCGTGATGCGCGTGGCCGCGGAAGAACGGCTGGTACACCGCCGCTTGGTACCAGCGCGTGAGGAGCTCCGCGTCGGGGCTGCCAAAGAACCCGCCGACGTCAGCGCCGACAAACGTGAGACCAGCGACGGACATCGACAGCAGCATCTTGGTCGCGTACTGGAGATGGCGCCAGTCCGCCGTGTTGTCGCCAGTCCAGACGGCGCCGTAGCGCTGCGAGCCGGCGAAGAACGCGCGCGAGAGCACGAACGGCCGCGCCATCGCTGCAGTCACGGCGACGTCGCCAGGAGTGGCTGGCGCAGTTGGGAGCTGCCGCACGAGCTGCCCTTCCATCGTCGCGCGCTGCATGTAGGCGCCGTAGAGGTTGTGCCACTCGCGGTGCTCGACGCCGCCGAGGTTGAGCGTTGTCTTGGCCATGGACACCTCGGGGCCGTTGAAGACCGACGGCTCGTTCATGTCGTTCCACGTGAACAAGTGCGCTGAGCTGCCGACGTACGTGTCGTAGCGGAAGAGCGCGCTCCACCACTGGCGCGCAACGGGCGACGTAAAGTCGACGTACGACGAGTCGCCGGGCCAGCACCAGCCGCGAAAGTCGTGTCCGTCTGCGTCTTTCACGTACAAGCCCTTTGCAGTCGCCTCGGTGTGGACGTAGTACGGCGGGTCGTCGTCGTTCTTTGCGCGGATGTGCGGGTCGACGATCGTCACCATCTTGCGCCCGACGCGCGCGACGCGCTCTTGCATCGCCAGTGGCTCCGGGAACGCGTACTGGTCCCACGTAAAGTACTTCTTCCGGTCCGTGTGGTCAATGTCGAGCCAGAGCACGTCGTAAGGAATGCCGTGGTCGTCAAAGCCGGTGTTTACGCGGTCGACGTCTGCTTCGTTCTTGTAGTTCCAGCGGCACTGGTGGTACCCGAGCGCAAACACCGGCGGGAGCTGCGCGCGGCCAGTCAAGAGCGTGTACTGCGAGAAGAACTGCGCGCTCGAGGGCCCGAGGAGCAGGAACACGTCGAGGACGCCCGACTCGCTGAGCCAGTGGCTCTTCTTATTAGCGTCGATCGTCTCAATGTCGACAAATGTCTCGGACGGATTGTGCCAGAACGCGCCGACGGTGTTCGCGGCACTTGGCGCCACGAGCAGCGGGATCGCGCCGTACAGCGCCATCGGCTCGTCCAGTTCGTACTCAAACACGTCGAGGTTGTAGAGGCGGTACGGGTCTGACAGCACCTTCTTCTTTGGTCCACTGGTGCTCGCGTCATCCTCCTCGACTGCCTCGTCTGCCAGCGTGTCCTTGAGCAAGAAGTCGCTCGCGTGCTCGGGGATGCCGTAGAGACTGCGCGGCGCCGCGGCGTCATTGCCACGTGCCTGCGACGCGTGGAACGTGATGTCCATGCCCAGTGAGCTCGGACCAAACTTCTTGCGGTCCGTGTGGCCGCCAAACGACTCTTCCCAGCCGCTATCGGCGTCGTTGCTGCTGGTCGTGGGTGTAGAGGCGACGCTGTCCTCTGCCCGTTTCTGGACCGAGCCGTCGGCGTAGATCGCGAGTCCGTCTTCGCCGTAGTCGACGATCGTCTTGCCTTCGTGGACATCGACTGCTGCTACGTCTGCTGCTGCTGACGGCGACGCGTCGGCTGCGACAGCGCCTTGGCGGTCGTGGCGGATCTCAAAGTGGAACTGCTGGTCGCCGTTGAGGCTCACGACCTTCTCCTGGTTCAGGAACACGTCGACCGCGAACGGCGCCAAGTGCAGCGCCACGACCACCGCGTTGTTCGAAGCGCTCGTCGCGAGCGAGTAGAGCGCGACGCTGTCACTGTTCACATCCGCTCCAGCGCTCGCCGGCAGTCCGCTCTCCGCGAACGTCACGCGCTTGATGGCGCGCGTCGCGAGCGCTGCAGGCATGAGCACGTCCGGGTTCTCCCACCGCGTCTTTGGGTCGTTCGCGTCTGTAAACTTCTCGGTCACGTGCACGCGCACAGCGGGGACTGGCGACGCGCGTTCGTCGAGCACAAAGCGCACCGAGCCCTGCAATAGCGTCGTCTCGCCGCTCGCGCGCGACTGGAGCTCAAAGTGCACGCCATCAGACGTGATCCGCGGCGCCGCGAGCACGTCGAATTGCGTCGGCTGCGCGGTGCGGTACTTGTTGCAGAACTGCGTCTGCGCGCACGTGCGGAACTTATTGCGGTCGACGCCCGCGATGTGCGCCGGCAGGAGCAGCAGCGCCGTCGCGGCCGCCGCGAGCAGCGACGTCCTCATCCGCATCTTCGTCGAGAGCGAGCAATCGATCTTTTGCCGCCACGTGTGGGCGATTTCAGTGATACGATCTTAATAGTAGACTCTCTTGTATGATGTGGCGCACACAAACCCTTTCATAAATGTTCAAAAGCAGCGAGACAACCTCTGCTATTCTCCAGAGACCTCCAATGCACCGCTTGGATCTAGCGAGCTCTGTTTGACTCTAGCGCGCGATGTCGAGCTGATCGCTCTCGACTGGTGTCGTTATGAAGCACGATCGGGTTCGTGGAGCAGCGCTATGCGTGGCGTTATGTCGGTCATTAGCGTCAGTCATGCTGACAGATCAACTTTGTTCACTCGCTCTACCCACACCAGTGGCGCGTCTCGTCAACTTTTGCACTCGATGGCGCCGATGTGTGCACTGTCGCTGCTGTCTTATGTCCTGTAGCAGGAGCAGTTCGGTGGCTTTTGCGGGATGACAGAGTCGGGATCTTACTGCGGTGCTTGTCTGTGCCAGCCTCTCGGTCAGTGGTATCGCGATTGTTTGCACGTTCACTGTCGCCACTGTCACTGCTCTTTGGCGACTCGCTCGACCGCATGCGCGACGACGCAGACGACGGCGGGATGCCGTACATCTGCTGCAGCTTCTCGTCGATGCGGTCCATGTAGTCGTGCACGGCCGAGTTCACTTTGTCGATTTCGATGCGGCGGCGATTGCTCTGGATCGCCACCTCGCGCGCAATCTGCTTGGCCGTCGCCGTTGTGGACGTGCCCGCAGACGTATCGCCAGCAGTGTGAACCTCTCTGTCTCCTTTCGGTCTTCGCAGTGGCTGGACACTCGCTGCTCGGTCGCCGCCTCTGCCAACTGCGTTTGGGTCGCTGTCATCGTCAAACACCGAGGCGATCTGGAGCCGTCGCCACTCATCCAAGAACGTGCTGTTCGCATCATCTGCAGTCGCTCGTGGCGACGATGCGCGCTGCGAGCCCAGCGACGACGACAGCGCCGAGTTCGCGTCTTCACTGCTGCTGCTACTCTCGTCGCTATTTGCCAATGCACATGAGCTCGACCGCTTCTCGTACTTGTGGTACAAACACGTGTCCTCGAGCGCTAGCTCCGATGCTCGAGCATGCTCTCGGTCGTCCTCCTTCGCATTGCGCTCTTGGCGTTGCAACGATGTAGTGGAGGCAAAGCGCACGCGATGCTGAGGCTTCTCATGACGATGCTGCTGCTGCTGGTTCACTGGTGACTCTGCTTCAAAGCTCCGCTCCAAGTCTCGGAGCTTCGTGTAGCGGAGCTCACTCTCGAGACTCTCTTTCTGCTGCTTGAGCACCTCGAGCGCTGCCTTCACGCTCGCGCGCTCGCCGCTCTCGTGCTCGAGCTGCCACGCCATCTTCTGGTACAGTTCGTGCGCTTTGCGCGCCGCTTGTGTGAGGTTCCGCACTTCGTCTTCGTGCTTCTTCGCACTTGCTCGCGCGATCTCGGTCTTCTCGTCGGCGTCGATCACCGTCAGCTGGAGCTGCGCCACTTCACTACGGAGCGCCTGTTTGTCGCTCTCGAGCGTCTCGAGCGTCAACTGAAGCGTCTGCATCTCGCGCTGGAGCTGCTCGATCTGCGCTGCTGCTTGAGCCACCTCTGCCTCTTTGGCGCCCACCACGCGCTCAGTGCGCTCGAGCTCTTGCTGCGTCGCGTCTGCGTGCTGCTGCGCTGCGTGGCGCTCGTGCTGCTGCTGCGTGCGCACGTCGTCCAGCTCTTGCTCCAGTGCGCTCACTGTGTGCGGGAGCTGCTCCATTTGCTGGAGCTGCGTCGCTCGCTGCTCGAGCTCGAGCTGCAGGTCGTAGTTCTCAGTCTGGAGCGCATTGCGCTGGTAGTGCAGGTCCTCGACGCGCTTGCCAAGCGCGAGGATGCGCGTGCGGATGAGATCGACAGTCGACAGCTCGCGCTCGTTGCTGCGGCTGCTGCTATCAGACTGCGCCAGTCGCGTGCTGTCCATCGCGCTGTCAGCATTCGCCAAGTGGCGCTGGCGCTGGGTGCTCGTGCGGCGCGTGCGCTCAATGAGCGCTTGGCAGTGGAACGCGCCGCTCGTGTTCGCAGCGAGGGCGTCCGCGACGCTCGGATCGATCGCTGTGAGCACTTGCACGAGCAAGCTGCCGACGTGCGGCACAGCGGCTGCTGCCTCTGTCTCGCTGAGCGCCAGCACGTCGGCGACCTTCTCAGCCGCTTCGATCGCCCGCAGCCGCACAAGTACTTGACTGACGTCGAGACTCGCGAGCGTCAAGTGTGGCGAGAGCACTTTGACGACTGTCGCCGGCGGGTTGCGTTGGAGCGCGGCTGCTGCTGAGATGCGGCTCGAGCGGCGCTTCTTCGGTGGCGGCGTGAGCGACGAGCACGCTCCGAAGGAGCCGCCACTGCCGCTAGCGACACCACTAGGACTGTCGATCGGTGCCGACACAGTAGGCTGCTGCTGGTTGTGCAGCACGCCGCACTTGTGGAACCGATTGAGCGCAAAGACTGCGACGACGACGCGGCGGAAGCGCCGGTGGCGCTGCGCATCCGTGAGTCCGAGCGACGGCACTGACCCGACTGACGACGGCGGCGCGAGCTCCTTGAGCACCTGGCCGATGCACTCGATCTGCGCTTGCGACTGCGCGTACTCGGCATTCTCGCGCACGAGGTAGCGCTTCTGGCTCAGGAGCTCGCTCACCTGGAGCACGAGCGACGGCACCACGAGCGCAAACAGACGCACGACAGTCGCAAACACCGGCGCGTCGCGCTCCAAGCTCTCAATGCGCGCTTGGAGCTGACTGCGCTCGGTTGCCTCGCGTTCGCTCCGAGTCTTTGCAGCGTGCAGCGCGGCTGCGAGGTCGCTCTTCTCGCGCTCGAGCTCGCTCGCGACGGCGTCAAAGTGCGTGCGCTGCTCGCGAGCGTTCGCAGCGTGAAGCGCCTCGAGCTCACGCGTCATGCGCTCAAACTCGAGCGTCTTCGCTTCAAGCTCGCGCTGGAGGTTCTGCGCTTCAGCCACAGTCTCGCGGCGTTCAAGCGCTGCTTGCTCGAGCTCTCGCTGCAGTGTCTGTTGCGCTGTCAGCATCAGCTCCACCTCGCGCTCGAGCGACTGGAAGCGCAGCGACGGTGACGCGGGGCTGCTCGTGTCCATCTTGATGCGTCTCCGAGACGCATCACCATCACCATCACCGTCGCCGTCTCGTTCGTGCTCACTGCGCTCGCGGCGCTGCTCCAGCGTGTGGAGCAGCGATCGAATGAAGCGGTCGCACCGCTGGAGCTCCGCGTCGCGCGCCTCGAGCTTCTCGCACGTCTGCTGGCTCCACTGGAGCACCTCGCGCTTCTCGTTTCTCACAATGTCGCGCGCCTGCTCCGCCAGTGTGCACTGCTCGCGCACGTCGCGCATCGTCCGCGCGTCTTCAGCACGTAGTCGCTCGAGCTCGTTCGTGTGCTCCTGTGCAAGCGCGAGCTTCTTTGTGTGCTGCCGCACGCCGTGCCTCGCGCGCTGGAGCTCGTGCACTAATCCCATGGTCTCCGTGCGCAGTGCGCTCGTGGCGCCATGGAGGAGCTGGAGCTCCGGCATCACAGCGTCGAGTGCTTTGCTAGCAGCTCCAGCTCGCATATGGCTCGACGCATGTGTGTTGTCTCCGTCGCCGTCGTCGCTCTCGCCTACGCTTGCTGTCAAACCGGCAGCACCATCTGCACCACTGCTGCTCGCGTGCAGCGAGCACTCGATGTAGCTGCGCAGCGTCTCGACGGCGCTGCGAATCGCCTTTGTCTCGGCCCCAAAGCGCGTCGCGGCGTCCTGCGTCGCGGCGCACTCGGTCTTGTGTACCTGCTCGTTGCGCTCGCAGTCGTCGCGCAGTCTCGCGATTGCCTGAGCGTCTTGCTGCTGCTGCGTGAGCAGCTCGTCGATGCGCGCGTCGTGACTCGTGCGCTGCGTCTGCAGTGTGCGCTTCTTGTCCTTGACGCGGTCCTGGAGCTGCGAGACGTGGCGCTCGAGCTGCTCGACGTGCTGCTGCTTCGCATTGGTGTCTGCGTCGAGCTGGTCGGTGCGCACTTGCAGCGCACTGCGCTGGGTCTCAACTGCCTTGCGCTTTGCGCGCTCGGCGTCGAGCGCCTTCCGCAACGACGCGACGGTGTTCTCAAGGCGCTGCGCACAAGCCGCTGCAGACGCGTCGATCGCCTCGCACTCGCTCGCTTTCTCCGTGAGCTGCGTCGACAGCTCGCTACACTCGCGCGTCTGCGAGCTCAGCTCGCGCTTGAGCGTGCGCACTTCGCTCTCGAGCGCCTCGACCGTGCTTCGCAAGAGTTCGTTCTCCTCTGCACTGCGCAAGTCTTGCTGCCGAAGCTGCTTGAGGGACCGCTTCAAGCGCTTGGTCTCGGCCACGAGCTCGCTTGTGTCGCTCGCGGCTTTCGCGCAGCTGCGCTCCTGCAGCTCGAGCGCTTCGTGCAGCGCGCTCTGCAGTCGCTCGCTCTCGTGCTGCGCTGCGCTTAGCTGTTTCTGGCAGCTCTTGAGCTTGCGCGTCGTCTGCGCTGCTGCCACCAGGCGCTGCTGGTCCTGCTCGATCGTAGCCCTCATCTCGCGCATGTCTTCGCGCAGACGCTGCGCTTCGTCGTGCAGTCGTTTGATCTCGCGCTTCTGCCCCGCGCTCCGGTGCTCCAGCGCCTCGTTCTGCTCGCGGCACACGCGGCTCTCGCGTCGAAAGCGGTTGTTCTCGACCTGCAGGCGCCGCAGCAGCTCGAGCTGCTTGCGCAGTGCGTCGTTCGACGCCTCTTGCTGGCTCAGCTCGTCGACAGCGCTCAGTGGACGCAGTGCAGCTCGAGTGTTGCTAGTGTGTGACGATGGGATCGCAGGCACGGACGACACGCCTGCGACAACAGAGCTGCTGCTACTGACTCCACGCATGCGGCGGCTCTGATTCTGCTGCGACTCGGCCATGCGGCGCTCGTACTCGTCTAGCGCCTTGGCTTTGACGCGACTCAGAGCGCGCAGCGCGTCCTTGTCGTTGCGGTAGTCGATCATTGTTTGCTTGCGGTGGTGAAGATGCGCTGTCGCAGTGCCAGTCACACTGTTGCTGTTGCTGCCGTCACTCGCGACAGCTGGATACTGCCGCGTGAGTGCGATGTCCGTGAGCTCGCTCTCGAGCTTCAGCTGAAGGCGCACAGGCGTGTGCTCACGTCGTGACTCGCGTCGACCACCTGACAGCGGCTCACGAGGGCTGTCGCTGTTGCCATTGTCGTGGTCGTCGTCACGGT
>JAASFN010001051.1:0-10872 GCA_023333795.1 Globisporangium rhizosaccharum | reverse complement strand
CAGGTTCTCGAGCGGTGCCCACTGGAGCTCATCATTGCCCGCGTTCTTGAGCGCACCGGCAGCCGCACGGAACGAGTCGGTCACTGGACGTGGCTTGGGCTCGGTCATCTGACCGTGGGCGTTCACGCTCGAGACGAGCACGGCGGCGAGAAGCACTGAGGCGACAGCAGTCTTCATCGTTTGCGCGTGAGTGTGTAGAGGTCGAGTGCGCGCTGTCGGTGGCAAATGCAAAATGGCGTCGAGAGAGCTCCCTGTATCAGCAGCCAGCGAACGTTTACACGAGAGCGAGTCGCTTTGAAGAGATCACCAGCGATCACCAGCCAGTCAGCAAGTTGATCGGTCAACGTCCAGTGTAGAGGCGATCGAGATTATTCTCCAGCCGCTGTGCAGCCCGACCGCACCTCCTCTACACGCCCGAGTGTCCGACTACGCAAACCCGAGGCAAACACGAGTGAAGACACACACACACAATCACACCTGCCAAGTGGTTCTCGGCGCAGCGAACTGGATCTGCTGCTCTTGTAACGTCAGCGCATCTTGCTCTCACGACGACGTGTGATCTGGCAAACCGGGTGTTTGGGTCAGTGCCTCCCACTCCGTGATCCGGCTGGCGCGGCGGAAAGCGTCGTCAAGCCTCGCTCACGAGACGACACGGACGTGTGTGCGCAGCAACATGCCCACTCGGTTTCCTCCACGAAGCACGAAGCAGCTCACTGTGTCCTTTCACGCTATCATCCACTTGCTCGTGTCGTGTTTGCAAGGACTTGCTGGTGAAATGTCGTGGTCACTCACAGCAAAGCACACAGTCCAGCGTCCACAGCCTGCAAGTAGCCAACATCGGATACTCAGGTCAATCCAAAGAAAGTGTTCACAGCTGAGAGCGCGTTGCGAGCGCCTCAAAGGTATCAACTCGAAGAGCTCGGGACGTCTGTGAGCCGTTCAAGTGAGACCAGCACCTGCAGTAGATCTCCACAGACCGGAGCGAGCCATGGATGGGCACAGCTCTGATCTGCTTCCAATGACTTGCGATTGTGCGTGCCGCTCTCGTGATCCGATCAAGCGCTTTGCTTTACTTCTCTCGACCGCTTGATCACACACACACCGAGTTGGCTTGTGCTGCTGCTTACGCGAGCGCCTCGTCTTGGCGAGCGTCGTCGTTGCGTGCGGCGCCAGCTGGCTTCAGAGCGCAGACACATCCGGTTTCAGGACCATCACACAAGCGAGTGCGTCCGGCTCTGCACGTGACAGGTGGCGTCGACGAAGCTTCCTCTCGCGCGCGATTGGTTGATCACGGGCTCCACAACGCCACGACAGGCGACAAGTGGGTCAGCGCTCTTTGGCCGAGACGTGTTGACTCGCAGACTGGTAAGCGAGTCTCATGTGGTGCGAGCGGTAGAGGCGGCGCAGCTCCTCAGCAGCTCCGCTCCGGCGCTTGCTCCTCGCCATGTCATTCAGCGATTTGCTCTCGGCACACAACAGCAGCAGCACCGTTCACTCTCACTCCACCCACACACGAATCCCAATGATTGTGCCGACGACCAAGGCTCAGCTCGCCGTGCTACTCGCAGTCGCGCTCGCGGCGCCGGCCGTGAACGCGCATGGCAGCATGTCGCTCCCGAAGCCGACGTTTGCGATCCAAGGCGACACGACGCAGTTTGGCCTCACGGTCGACTCGTCGGCGCTCAAGGCGCCAACGGGCATGTCGTTCACGACCGACCCCGAGTCGAACACAAAGGCGTTCACGGCGGCGCTCAAGGCGAGCTCGTACAAGTCCGTGAAGGAGCTCATTGCGGCCAAGGGCGTGCCTATCGCTGGTGCGAATAAGGAGTGCGGTCTTACGAGCGCGACGGGTGCGAAGCAGCCGCTCCCAGCGCAGGTCGAGTGGGCACACGGCTCGGGCGAGGGCTTCACGCCGTCGCACCAGGGTCCGTGTGAAGTCTGGTGTGACAACAATTTGGCGTTCAGCAACGACAACTGCGCCAAGAACTACCCAGCGGCGCCGGCGAAGCTCCCGTACGACAAGTCCAAGTGCGCTGGCGCAAGCGTCCTGAAGACGATCTGGCTCGCGCTCCACTCGCCAACGTGGCAGGCATACATCAACTGTGCGCCGATCGAGGGCGGCTCGGGCGGTGGCGCGTCGACGCCAACGGCGACGTCCAAGTCGCCGTCGACCGGCACCAAGGCTCCGTCAGTGACGCCGAAGCCAGCGTCGAACAAGACGCCAAAGCCGGCAGCGACCTCTTCGCCGTCGACTGGCGGTGAGTACGACGACGAGGACTGCGAGGACGAGCTTCCGATCGCCGACGACGAGGACTGCGACGACGACCTTGACATCAAGGACACGCCAGCGCCGGCGAACGGTGGCAAGGACAGCGGCTACGACGACGAGTACTCGACGCCAGCGCCTGCTTCGGGCGGCGGTGAAGTCGGCGGTGACGCTGACACTGGCGACGAGGACTGCGACGATGAGCTCCCAGTCGCGGGTGACGAAGACTGTGACGACGACCTCCCAGTCGCCGGTGACGACGACTGCGACGACGACCTTGAGATCGCCGGCGAGTCCAAGACGGCGGTGCGCACGACGGACCTTGAGTTCGACTTGCTCAGCCCAGACGACGACGTCGCGGCTGGTGTCGGCTACTAGAGAGGCTAGCGAGCGTTCATGGCGAGTGTTGAGTGTGTAGCATCCAACCAATGTAGTGTATCGGGTGAATTTTCATTATGACACGACGGCAACGAGTTCCTGTGTTGATAAAGCGGCCGTGTGGTGAACGGATCAAGTTCCTACGAAGTGGTGAGCGGTTGGTAGGTGCTTTGGCGTTTGCTACCCCTTGAGCTGATTAGATGTATCGTTACCGAGACTTGAAGACCTGTCTTGGAGGCTAGCTCAAGCAGAGACACGAGCAGACTTCGAGATAGGCTGAACGCGCCTAGGACAGTAGACCCTCGAAAGACGAGTCTCGACGGGAGTTCCTTCGATGAAGGCGTTCGGAGCTTGTTAGGACTTGCTACCAACGCATCGTATCGAACACGGAACCTCTGAGCGTCCTGGATGTATCCTCAAACCGAAGACGGACCGTTCCCATACAAGTCATTGGGACTCAGGACTTTCGACCGACTTCATGTCACCTCCACTCCGTTCTCGCGCACACCACGTGCAAGGCAACTCGACTCGAGCGCACGACGAAAAACAACCGATGGCATGTGCTGTTAGGCACCAACGCACATACAAACAGCACAAGCGTGAGAACACGAGCAGGCGCACACGAGAGAGATTCCTCCGGACAACAGCAACGAGATCCCTCTCTTCACGCTCCCTTCACGTTGCATTTGCTCTTCAAACGAGACGTCACACACGACACACAAGCGCACTCACACAGGCACACACGCACACGATGCGTAAGTTTACTTTCGAGGAGCAGTAAGCAGGCGTGCGTCTCGACGACGACGACGACAGTGGAGACACCACTTCAGACAGAAAACACCAGAGTGGACCAGTGGAGCCGAGACGTCCCTTACGCTCATTTGTTCCTCTCACACCATCGCTTCGGCAGACCCGCATGGCGACGCGATCTCGCGATTGCAGCAGCGTGTCGTGCAATCTGCTTGAGCAGGCAGGCTCGCTGCATTCAAGAGACGGCAGTACCAGGACACAGCATTCAGCTCAATCTCTTTCTCTCTCTCGTGTGTGCCTCCAAGACCATGCGACGCTAGGACTGATCAAAGTATCACCATCCATGTCGTCGTCGCCAACTGCATGTCCATGAGCAGACGCCATGTTGCGGCAGAGCTCGTGAGCTCTTGTTTGTTTCGAGAGCTCCAAACGACCACGATCGAGTCAGTGCGGCGTCACGCAAGCGCACTCATGAAAACCAGCCGTTGCACTGAATGTGTCACCGAAAAGTCTGCTCAACAGCCAATCTCAACAGCTGCTCCTCGCGAACATGGACGTCCCACTCACACATAAAGTGATGCGCTGATCAAGATGCCATGTGGAGTCTCGGACCGATTTGCGAGCAGACGACGCCCGCTCGCGCGCATTGGTCCTCCTGCCTCGCCTCTGCAGGAAGTGAGCTGGAGCTCCTCGGCGCGCATGACGCGAGCTCACACTTGCTCATTCCGCAATCCACCGTGAACCACCAACAGCACCACATCCACCACCACAACCTCACAAGCACGATGATGACCCCGACCAAGTCTGCTGCGATCCTCGCCGTCGCTGTCCTCACCGCTGGTGCCGACGCGCACGGCAAGATGTCGCTCCCAGCACCGACGTGCAGCGCTGGCTACTGCTCGAACTCGCCGTCGGGCACGATCGACGGTCCGAGCACGATCCCGGTGCCAGCGGGCATGTCGTACGGCACGGACCCGCAGTCGAACACGGACGCGTTCCTCAAGGCGTTCAAGGCGAGCAAGTACAAGTCGCTCAAGGAGCTTGTGACGTCGAGCGCTGTGAAGCTCGAGTCCGGTGCGTCGCTCGAGTGCGGGTACTCGAGCGTGACGGGCACGCCGCAGCCGCTGCCGGACACGGTGCAGTGGGACCGCTTTGACTTCTCGCACATGGGTCCGTGCGAGGTCTGGTGCGACAACAACCTCGCGTTCCAGGACGACAACTGCTCGGTGAACATGAAGACTGCGCCTGCGGTGCTCAAGTACGACAAGTCCAAGTGCGCGGGCGCGAAGATGCTCACGTCGTTCTGGATCGCGCTCCACGTCCCGACGTGGCAGGTGTACACTAACTGCGCGCCGATCGCGGGCGGTGGCGCGAGCACGGGTGGCTCGACGACCAAGGCGCCAGGCACCACGACGAAGGCGCCGGCGACGTCGCCCAAGACGCCTGCTGCGACGACGAAGGCGCCTGCCGCGGGTGGCGACGAGTACGACGACGAGTACACGCCAGCGCCAGCGGCGACGACCAAGCCGGCCATCACGACCAAGCCGGCCACCACGACCAAGCCAGCGACGACGACGAAGCCAGCGACGGGCTCGAAGGCGCCGACGCCGTCGGCCACGAAGAAGTGCAAGGCAAAGGCGCGCCGCAACTAAGTCTTTGTGTCGTTGTCGTCGTCCCCTGTGCATTAGAGCAATGCGATCTATCAGCACACTCGAACGTGAACGTTAGCATACTGCATGCCGTCCTATACATATCATCTTTCTGGTCATCTTTGCTTCTGTTCCAAGTCTTGCATCGTCATACGTCCTAGTGCCACTTTGCCCACTCGGAGTCTTTGACGATGGCGACCAGAGTCGCAGGAGCACTTCGGCACGACCTCTTTAGTCCAGTTCGTCCTGATAGCTTGCTCGCTTGATGAGAGACACGAGCACTTCATTACTTCATTGGCGACTCGCCGTCAGATCTGCAAAGCCGTACCGCCGATCCTCACGAGCGCACTGTTGGGCGTGATCTTAGGCGAGGCCCCTTGAACAGCGACGACGATCGCAACCATTGTTCACAACGGTGGCGCGAAAGCCAGCCAGCCAGCCAGTGGGCAAACGCACACATCCGCGTTGGTAAAGCAGATTACGGTGCGACGTATCGTTGAGAAGCAATCTCTCATCAACACGACAACCAGCTGGTTCTCGTGAACAGTGGTGACAGCCAGTCAGATCTATGGGAAGTCAGCGCGACGTTGCAGGTGGTCGGGCCGTCCTGGAGCTCTTCGCTGTTGCGAGTGCAGTCCATTTCGCGCACCTGTTCTCCCTCGCGCCTGTGCGCTCAGTCTCGTATCCGCGCTCCACTGCACACATCTAGCTCCTCTCTCGCTCTTCCGCTCGATCCAATCAGCATGGTCTCGCTCTCGGCAATCACCGTCGCAACTGTCACGCTGCTCAGCGTCGCGACACAAGTGCACGGCCACGGCTTCCTCGTCAAGCCCAAGCCATTCTTCAAGTCTGGCATTGACATCACGTCGTACACGGGGACGATCATGGGCGATGCAACGTACCCAGGCTACGCGTTCAACACGGCGCCGTCGATCAACTTGGCGAACTTTGTCAAGAACTTCAAGAACGACACGCGCCATCCGAACCTGAAGACGCTCATCGAGAAGAACCAAAAGGTCGTCGCAGCGGGCGCGGACGCCAAGTGCGGTTGGACCGACCCGAGCAAGACGAGCGAGCCACTCGAAGGCAACACGATCATCTACGGCCGCAACTTTGAAGGCACCGGCGAAGGCTTTGTGCACCCAGGGCCGTGCGAGACCTGGTGCGACAACGAGATGGTGCAGCAAAACATGCACTGCGACGAGGCGTACAACGTCGTTGGCAAAGCTGCGATCATTCCGATCGACGTGGCCAAGTGCAAAGGCGCGAAGCAGCTCACGACGTACTGGATCGCGATGCACGGCAACGAGTGGCAGATCTACTGTACGTCTCGTGTTCTGACGCCGTCTCTAGCATTCTAGGGCAGTGGTCTCATGCGTGTGTCTCTCTCTCTGTCTGCTCTCTGTTATCAATGTCAGTGGACTGCGTTGGACTGAGCGGTGCAACGTCAGGGGACTCGAGCACCTCGACGACGCCAAAGCCAACGACGAGTACGCCAAAGCCAGCGACGACGACCGCGCCAGTGGACTCGGACGCCGACGACGAATACCCGAATGAGACTCCAGCGGCAACGACGACAGCACCAAAAACCACAGCACCAAAGGCAACGACTGCGACGCCAAAGACCGCGGCGCCAAAGGCAACGACTGCACCAAAGACGTCGGCGCCATCACCGACCAAGAAGAAGTGCACAGGCAAGACCACGCGCAAGCTCATTCGCAAACAGGCGGATCCAACGATTTGAGCATCGTCGCCGCAGCATCAGTCTTCTTGGTAGCCAAACGACGCACGTCCTTGAGCGTATGATTGTGATAGTGTCATGGCGCTCTCCGTCTTTCAAAGCTGTTTGCTCATTCGCCTGACAAAGTCCCATGTGTGCACCTCGAGTCCTCCGTCGCCAGTGTTGAGAGGCTAGCCATCCATTCATTCGAAGCAAGTACAGTTCGGCATCAGCAGTGTTCGAGACACTGGACACTCAGCTCGTCTCCAACGTCTTATCGTTGTCGGTGAGTCGATGGAGTCGTGACTTGGCACGCAAGACTCAAGGCGCTGAGATAGATGGATACGAACATGAGACGTCTGTTGATCAATGGTGGTAGTGCGCTCAAGTGAGTGCTAACTGCTATGGACAGGCACACATGTACTCAACGACGCGCTTAGTTGCGGAGCTTCCGCGTCGTCTTGGCTGTGCACTTCTTCGTAGTCGACGGCGTCGGCGCATTTGTAGTTGTCGCTGGCGCTTTCGTCGTCGTCGTTGCAGTGTCGTCAGCCGCAGACGCCGATTCTGAGCCATACTCGTCACCATCGCTCGTGGATGGCGCTGGTGTCACTGCAGGCGTTGTTTTTGGCGTCACTACCGGCGTGACCGTCGGTGAAGTGGTCGTCTCCGAGGACGAACCCGAGGACGAGGCGACAGTTGACGCCGCCGAGCTGCTACCGCCTTCGAGTGGTGCGCAGTTGATGTAGATCTGCCACGTCGATGAGTGAAGCGCGAGCCAGACGATCTTGAGCAGACTCGTGCCGACACACTTGGCGTGATCGATCGGGAGCACTGCTGGTGCCGCTGGGTAGTTCTTCGCGCAGTTCTCGTTGCTAAACGCCAAGTTGTTGTCGCACCAGACTTCACACGGTCCTTGGTGCGACGCTGTAAAGCCTTCCGAGGCACTGTGCGACCACTCGACGTATTTGGCCGGCAGCGGCTGCTTCGCGCCCGTGACGCTCGTGATGCCACACTCCTTGGTAGCGCCGCTGATGAAGACACCTTTGGCTTCCACAAGTGCGCGCACGGACTTGTACGAGCTCGTCTTGAGCGCCGCCGTGAACGCCTTTGTGTTCGACTCGGGGTCAGTCGTGAATGACATTCCCGTTGGCGCAGTCAGCGTGTTCGGCCCGTCAATGGTACCGCCAAACTGCGTCGTGTCGCCTTGGATCGTGAACGTCGGCTTCGGGATCGACATGTAGCCGTGGGCATTCACTTGCACGGGAGCAGCTGCGAGCGCGATGGCCGTAAGGGCGAGAACAGTCTTGGACGTTGGGGCGAGCATTGTCGACGGTGGTGGTGGCGGTGCGAGGTGGGATGAAGGAGACAGTTGGCGGTCGTTCAAATGCAAGGGCAAATTGCGAAGTGAGGTGGCGCTTCATCGGCGCGCAGTCCTGACTGCGTCGCACGACTCGCTTGCATCGATCGTACTGCATCGCGCTCTAGATGATCGCTTGTCTGGACTGCGCTGTTCATCTGGCGGTCGGCCGGTGCGATCGAATGCAGCTCGACGACCACGTCAGTGAGGATAGCTGGAGAGCCACTTGTGCGCCAAGAGGCACACGAACCGCTCCGATTTGATCACGAGAACGTACTGCAGCACCAGCTGGGCATGTCCACTTTTCAAACGCAGCAGTCGTGTGCGAGAGCTGTCGCCTACGAGCAGGCATCGTCAGCAACACCAGCAGCAAGAGCAAAAGGAACGCACAGTTTGCATCGAGAGTGAGAGAGTTGAGCGATGACGAGGTCCCTTGAGACTGTGAAAGAGAAGACCTCGTGGTGTTGTGCACTTGTCCTACATTGAGCTGACTCGAGATCGTTCGAGCACACACTGCTCGTGCTGCGATGTCACGTACATCGTTGGAACTCGCTTCAGCAATCAGATCTGTTCATAAGCCTATGCAACCTACTTCATGCGAGCTCATGTTGTGCTGGACACTCTAGCATCGCAGGACGTCCAACTAGAGCCCCAAGCACGCATCAATAGCAAAGACAGTGGTGTTCTCTCACTCGCACTTGATTAGGACTCGAGTGGTTCTCACTAGCTACGCGGTGTAGGCATCTTGCGCTTTGCGATCGCGTTCGTCGACTATGGTCGTCTTCTACTCAGAGTCGCAGTCGCTGACACTATCGCTGTCTGTAACGTGCGCTGGAGCGACTGTTGCTGGCTCGTACTTGGAGTCGTCTTCGTTGCCAGCAGTCGCTCGTGCTTCATCACGATGCACTGGCGTGTCAGAGCCGACTTCGCCCACATTCTGGAGAACGCGCTTGCCGCTAGACGATGCACTGCTAGATACAGAGTCGAGACTGCCACTGGTGCGGATCGTGATGTCGGCACAGCTCGGGTACGTCTGGTTTGCGACTTCCGAGTACCAGTACATCTGCAATGCACATGCGCCAGGCTGCTCGCATCCAGCGACACTCGATGGAACCTTTGCAGTGGTCTCAAACGTCCCGCCAGTCATACCGAACGGCTCCAGGCGCTTGAGCGTGGCGACTTTCTCGTACGCGATCTTGCCGCTCGTGCTTGTCTTGGGCTTGACGATGTTGAACTCGCCGTAGCCTGGGTGCGGCGCTTGGATGAACCACTTGATCGGGATCGTGGCACCCGGTCGGAGGTTCGTGATCGGGTTCCCAGACTCGAAGACTGTGCCGCGGCAGCCGTTCATGACGTCAAACGTCGCCGCTTGCGGCTGATCGGCTTGCTTGCGCTCGCGCAGAAGCTCGAGCGGCGACCACTGCAGCTCGTTGTCACCAGCTTGACGCAACGTACCGGCGTCTGCGCGGAACTTGGTCGAGATCGGGCGGAGCATCGGCTCGAGAAGCTGGCCGTGTGCGTGCACTTGCGTCGACGCGAGAGCAAAGACGAAGAGCAGGAACGTCGCAACGGATGAGGAAGCGCGCATGGTTGATGACCTGAAGAGCGTCGTGGAGGTGGCGATCGATGGAGAACTGGTGTGTAGACTTGTGCGCGGAGCGAGGCGGATTGGAGAGTGAGCGACCTGGTTCGCACCGGCGCACTTGCGAATAAGAAATCGACACTTGCCCAAAAAGGCCGCGAGTACTCTCGACTCCAGCGCAACAGGTTCAAACGACAATCACACCCATGCATGTCAGGATGGTGGACGAGGTCGTGGCGGCGCGCATGGTGTAGATTGAATACGCAGAGGAGTGGGAGTTGGGAGCCTGGAGCCGATTGTGTTGGTTGTCTGGGTGAGAAGGCTGGAGTCAAGTGCCGGATGAGCGATCTAGTGCGAGCTGGACGAACTCGCAAAAACTCAGATCCAACCTCTCGTCTCGCTGAGTGACAAGACTTCCAAGTTGTCGGGATTCGAGCACAACTCGCTCTCTCTCTCTCTCTCTCTACTCCAGTGTGCAGTCGCGGCGCTGAGACGTCCACATCTCGACGACGTTTTGCTCCTCCCACGCACAACACGAGCGAACGAATAGATCTGGTAACCCAAGAGCTCCGACGACCGGATACGAGTGCTTGACGAGGCAAGCAGCACAGCGAGTGTGAATGGACGTACCTCTTGTCCTTGAGTTGAGGCCACAGAGCTCTGAACAACTAGCGGCCTACAAGGAAGAGAAGGCAAGACAGAAGAAGGAAGGGAAGTGGAATAGACTGAAGCGCACGCTGAGCGTGCTCATAGACAGCTAGCTACGCAATGATAAAGACAGAGAGTATCTAGTGGCGACGCAGGCTGCGAGCCTTGGCCGTGCACTTCTTCTTCGTCGGCGCTGGCGTAGCGTACTCGTCGTCCGTCGGTGGTGCAGTCGTGGCGGCTGGCTTCGAGGTCGCCGCAGGCTTCGAGGTTGTTGCAGGCTTCGTGGTCGCCGAAGGCTTCGTGGTCGTGGTCGCTGGGGTCTCAGCGTCAGCATCCGAGCCAGCGTCCGACTCGTCAGCAGACGCAGCCGGCGTGCTCGCACCACTACCGCTGCCGCTGATCGTGATGTCGGCACACGTCGGGTACGTCTGGTTCGCAATGTCCGAGTGCCAGTACATCTGGAGCGCGCATGCACCAGCCTTCTCGCAGCCCGTGACGCTCGACGGGATCGTGAGCGTCGTG
>JAASFN010001050.1:0-10880 GCA_023333795.1 Globisporangium rhizosaccharum | reverse complement strand
GCTAGCGAGAGCACTTGCGTGCAGGGCCACTTGGACCATAGTGAGCAGATTTCCAGTCTGGAGTTGGAGAAGCGGTTGCGCAGCACTCCGTACGAACGTGTCTCGTGTGTCAAAGACAATGTCGACTGGCACGAAGCGCATGGTGGTGATCTTGGAGGCGTTCCTGAGCAAGTCGATGCGCAGACTTGCTGGAGTGGCTGGCTGCGTCTCTTGTTGTCCCGTTGGCGTTGTGCTCGATAACGTCACCTCCGTTAGCTCCGCCGTAGTCGTCGTTGCACTCTGGACTAGCACGAGCTTGAGCCGGCATCGGTAGCTGATGCACTGAACGACCGTAGAGTTCGTGCCATGTTTCTTGAGCGCCGCGCGCTTGCGGTAGACGTTTCGGCAAGTGAGCACGAGCAGCGTGCCCCATCCGTTCACGAGAGCGTCTCGTACCGAGAGTGAGCGCGTCCCGAGTTCAAAGAGCACAAACTGGTGCGCTTCGTCGATCATGCCGAATGCGATGTAGACGATCAATACGAGCATGAACGCCCCTGCAAACGCCGTACCGACGACAAACGAGCGGTGCACCATCATATTGGCGTCGATAAGGACACTGCTGAGTGTCCCAAGCAGCATCGTTGGAACAGTGAGTGCGCGGGCGTCTCCAAAGTGGAGACCAACCAAGAGTGTCGTGAAGATACACGCTGGCGCGAAGAACCAAAACTCGTACGTGCGCAGGAGCAAACGGAAGATGTCGTACCGGAGCGCTGAGAGCACAGAGAGCGTTGCGGGAATGCACACAACCGTGATAGGCGCGAGCGCTCGTGCTGGCGATGCGTCGAGGAAGCAGATCACAATGCCGAGGAGCGTACCGCTAAGGTAGCATGCGGCGATCGAGACGAAGAAGGTCTTCACGATCGCCGCGACTGCTTTTGAAAGACGCGGTGAGAGGAGCGCTGACCGCAGCGACTTGGACAGATCAATGCGTGGCAGCAGCTCGCTCTCGACGAGCACGTAGCGATAGACACGCTCGTCGGAGTCGCTTGCACGCACTGCCGGTAGATCACGTCGCACCGTGTCGCCTGGAGGCACTTCCACCGCTGCCATCCGCGCGGGAGCATGCACTCGATCACTTTGGGATGAGAGTGCGAGACAAGTGGCGAAGGAGCTATTATCGAACTAGGTTGGCTGTTCGATGGGCAAGTACTCGCTCACTCATGAGCTCGATTCGGACAGCTCTCGTGATCAGTGGGTCGGGTCGAGAGAGCTCGAGCAAGAGCTGTCAGGTTGATGGAACGAGAAGAAGTCGGTCAATGTGTCGACTCGAGCTACCCACGCACATCGACAGAACACAACCAAATCAAACCAAATCAATCTCTGTCTCACTTGGTTCAAGCTCAAGATCCTAGACTACTTCCCTACGCTGTGCACTGGTGCACGTTTGGTCGGCGGCGAATGCGCTGGCTTCGTTGATGCCGACAAGGCATCGACTTTCGAGCCTCGGTCGCTGCAGTCCGAGTCCACGACGCCATGAGCTGGAGCGTGCAAGAATCCGTAGGCGACTTTGCCTCGGAGCATGAGGACATCGCCGGGTTGGGCGACAGCGATGCGCCAGAGGAGTCGCATGCACCACATGAACACGGTCACGAGGCGATTGAAGAAGAACGAGATGACGCTGTACTCGATCGTGCGATCGCCCACCGAGATCCCGTCAATGCGTCGGTCACGCAGATTCCAGCGGTCGCCAAGCACGATCTCGCACGCGAGCAGGGCTTGTGCGGCCGTGAAGATGAGCACAGGCACTGCGAGGTGGCGTGTGCGCAGTCCAAGCTTTGTGCGCACCGCTGGCGTGAGCGCATCGGCAGTCAAAACAAAGTGCATCCAGAGCCACGAGCTCAAGAGCCCGAGACACCGCGCGTCCCATTGGAACATATCGCACACGCACAGATGTGCACTCGAGAGCTGGAGCGAGACGAATACAAAGTCAAAGGACAGGAGCACTTCGCGGAGTACCTTGACGTGGTTCATCATCCACATGACGATGCAAAAGCTCTCAGTGAGCGCGAGTCCAGCGGCAAAGAACCACCGCGCGTGACTCAACGACCAGATTGCGTCGGCAACAAAGCCAGTGATCGTGAGCGCGATCCCGAGTGCTGCAAGCGCAGCGAGCAAGCGCTGTTGCCATCGCGGCCATGGCGTGCCGCTGAGATCCACGGGGTAGAACGTCTTGCTCGCGTCGTAGAGTGCACCCGTGTCGATGTGCAGCATCTGGTTGAGCATGTGCTTCTTCTTGTAGAAGCGCGGATCTCGGTGGTCTGCACCTGGCGCAGCGCCTTCGACTTCGCCGTCGATGAGGCGCATCTTGACGGTGCATCGATAGCTGACGCAGCGCAGCAACGTGCACTGGATATGCTTCTGCTGTCGCACGTCCTGGAGGCGACGAATTGCGTTGCGTAGCAGCAGGACCATGGTCGTCGCAAGTCCATTCACGATCACGTCTTCGACAGAGAGCACGTGGTCGCGGTAGTGGAGTACAGCAAAGTGCCGCGCGCCATCCACGAGTCCAAATTGCATGAGCGTGAGCATGACGAGAAAGACGAGTGTGTTCACGACTGACGAGGCGGCGGACTGGCGGAGGTTCAGTGCTTTCGCGTCGACGAACGCGCCATTCAAGATGCTGAGCCACTGCACCGCGCACTGGACCGCGCGAACGTCGTTCAGGTACGCACCGCACAAGCCGCACACGACGGTGTTGACGACGACAAAGTACCAGAACTCGTAGCTCTTCATCGCCAAACATGCAACGTCGTACCGAATGACACTTAGCGCAGTGTACGTGCCAGGCAGCGAGATGATTGCCGAGATGATCGCCAGCGGTCGACCGTACGCTACTGGGACGCCGAACACGACTGCGTTCAAGATCACCCCGATGCCGTAACCTGCGATGCCAAGCGCAGCAGTACGTGGCGTCATGTGTATCCCATTTTGCGTCTCGCGTGCGTCTGCTGCGCTTGAGATCGGAGTGACAGTGTTACGACTGCCGTACTGGTTCCGTGTGCACAAGACGCTGCCGAGCGACCTGGAGAGGTCTAGAGGAGGAAGATCGTGGCTCTCGACAAGCTCGTACACAGGCACACTTGATAGCCGGTGCTGCCGCGACTGTTGTACGCGAGCAGTGACTGCGACAGGTACGCCCATCGCCGCTGCACGCCACGACACAAGAGGTGACTGAATGTGCTACTACGTGCTACCGATGGATGAGTCTCGCGCGCCAGGACTCGAGGCACTTGCCGCGGTGCTGTCAAGGCTCTGAGAATAGCCTGGAGGCGATCAGATGTCGTTTATTACAAAAATAGTCGCACCAGCTTTGCCCTCATCAAGTCACAGCAAGCTTAGTGCCGCACAACACTCGATGCGTTGTGGAGAACAGCGATTCAACTCTTGCTACTCCACGCCCTTACTGCTCGCGATACGGAGAGAGTCGTGCATCTTGCTGCGACGATGTCGTCGACATAGTTGGTCCTAGAGCCTAGCGTTCGTCGTCGAGCTCGCTGTTCAACAAGGAATCCTTCAGGACTGTGTTGAAGTAAAGCGCAAGACTGCTGAAGGGAACAAGCGCGACACATCCCGAGTACTGCAGTCGATTGGAGCATAGCAATGCTCTGCGCCAGTTGTGTCGACGCCAGCTGGAGATGTATATCCAAGTGACAGCAGCATCGTCAGTCTCGGAGCGGAGGAGTAGGTCGACCAGATCGCCCAATTCGGGCTCGTATTTTCGGACAGGCAAGACAGTCATTAGTGTCTCACGTTCCTCGACTTGCCCTCTGTTGCCACCACCACGCCAACGCAGCCAACGCGTCAGCAGTCACGTTAACACGCGATACGAGCGCCTGCAGCGCCCACCCACAGCATCGAGGTGGTGTACGAACTCGTTGCGGTGAACGAACTCCCAGTCATCGATGCGACAAAGTCCGTGAAGACAGTGCTGTTGTCAGCCTCGATGCTCCAGCTGTACAAGCAGATCAACAAGCGCATCAAGCACGTGAGCACGTTCTTCTACGTCCTCGCGTTCCCCATCGGCGCAGCCGTGCTGCTCATCGCGACCACGTACGCGCGGATCCTGTCACTGTTCAAGTTCTCGTTCCAGATCCCGATGCTGATCTTACTGACCGCATCGATCCGCGTCGACATCCTGCGCTGTCTTGCTGTCACGTACGAGCTCTGGTTCTTCACAGTGCTCAATGCGCTCACATGTATCCTGTTCGCGTTTCACTTCAGCGACTTGCGCATGTTCATGACGCCTGTGTACTGGTGGGGCATCCAGCTGTGCGTGTGCGTGGATGCAAAGATCCAGGATTCGCGCGTCGTCGGCGCGTCAATCCTCGCGGCGCTCTACCACATCTTCCTGCTCGTGGTGTTTGGGCTCCACCTCACGCCTAATGCGCACAAGATTGAGCTCTTCCGGAACCACACGTACACCATGAACACGGACGACGTGCTCCTAAACGCGTTTCCGACGATGATGCTGCTCATGGCGCGCACAGCCTACCGCCAGCGCAAGTTCCAAACCAAAGAGGGTCCCGACCAGATTGTGGTTCGACTCTCGAGCGTTCACTGCCGCGTGAGGCTCTGCGAGAAAGCACCAGCGACGCAGCCAACTGGAGCGAGACGCTTGTGGCCGAATCGCCATCCCCGCACGGACTCTGGGAGCACGCTGTACCTCGTTCCGAGTGGCGATGCAACCCACAAGACAGTGCTCCAGCGTCTGCGACTCGTCAAGACTGAAGACGACGTGTACAGCGCGCGTGACATTGTCGCACCTGCTCTCATGCAGCTCTTGCTCTCTCACACAGCATGGCGCACCCCCAGACTTGCTGGAGCAGTCGGCGGCGTCGGCTTTGCGCTCAATGTCGCGGCGTTTAGCTGCAGCTACTCCTGGAACACTGAAGAGCTGCACTCGCCGGTATTCTGGACACTCTCGCTCGCGAGTCTGCTTTGCTCACTGCTCTTCTGTGCGAGCATGGCGGGGCTGTACCAGCGTCAGCTGCTCAAGCGTCTCGTGTCGTCGTTCGACTTTGTCTTCATCACGCTCCAGAACACACTCACGTACGCGTCGATCTGCGACTTGCTGTACTGGGACCCGCGGTGTATCACGATCCTCACAGGCTGGATCTGGCTCGTGTGGCTGCTCACGCTCGACGCACTCACGCCAACGGTGCGCACTCTCATCGGTTTTCGCACCAAGTGTGCGATTCCAGTCCTGCTCTTTGCTATCGGCGTCCAGAGCGTCGTGGCCGTGCAGATCGTGTTTGGGAACTCGACAAACGTGCAAGACCGCGTGCTGTGGAGTGTGAGTGTGCTGGGCCACACCATGCATCTACGCGCCGTGCCGTTCTTCCTCGGGCGGGTCATCACGCTCGTGCTATGGTCGCTCCGTGTGCTCTGGCGCCTGTGCACGAGCAGCAGTGACGACTTGATCATGACCCAAGGCATGCTCGAGTTCTTTGGGAGCCCGAAAGCGATTCGCCGCAAAGTCGCACTCACGCGACGACCGACGCTGACAGGGATGCGACGCGCAGTGCATCTCGTTGCTCACGAAGCTCTCGCGCAAGACTTCAGGTGGCAGCTTCCCATTGCATCGATCAGCTCGAGTGATGCTGAGCGACGCGTGAGCTTGAGACTAGGAGTGTGGTCGCTGCGGAGGCATCAAGTGAGCGATGCGTCATCGCAGAGTCCTTGCGTGTATGATCGAATGGCCGACGAACTCGACCAGTGCTTCTCAAAGGTTTGCAAGTCGGTTGTCTGCATTGTGCATGAAGGCTTGATCCGTTCTCGCGACTCCAGCACGTCGATGGTAAGAGGAATCGCGGTTGCGAGTGTTAGCGACACAGCAGTGGAGCTCCATGCCGAGGGCTTTCGACGCACGTGGTCGCTACACGACAGGTCAATAGGACTGGTTGTAAAGTGCACACGAGACGGCCTCGGTGCAGTCGAGTTGGTTCAAATCGCAGCAGAGCCACCGACCACATACTTCGCATTGGCAACGATCGCAACCAAGCAAGGGTTACCCAGCACGTCGCGGTCTCTCGCGTCTTGGACGCTGCTCTGAGCAATGGGGCAGCAGCAGAGCAGGGAACAGCTCGAGTTCCACTGCGATCGAATGCGACTAGCGCGAACATGGCAGCAACCCGAGCGTTCACAATGGCGCGATCGGTCGTGAAGTCGCGTCACTGACGACTGTACGAATGCTGGTGCTTGCACCGGTCCAAGCACCAAGACAACGATGCCGAGTGCATCAACACGAGCAGCAGAAGCTCTTGCTCATGCATCGCACGCGTGAAAATCCAGCGACTCGCGGTCATGCGGCGAGCTGAATGGATCGCTGGATCGGAGCTTCATCAATCGAGCTGCTTGATGAAGCACTGGAAGTCTTGAGCGCGCAGTCCTCGTTCCAGCTGCTTCAAGCTCGCTGCCACCACCTGGCGCGCCAAAACACAAGGCGTGCATGCATACAATCGAGACGCATGTCCAAGTGCGAATCGGTGCTCGCGACTCGCAGACGCCGACGACCTCATGGCCAACGACCTCCCTCATGAACAAGTGCGATCGTCGTCGTTCATGCCTTGTGTTAGGTGTTGCGAGGAATTGCCGTTTGCTTGAAACCGTGTTTCCCTGTTAATCGAGAAAGCAAATTCCGCTCGTAGGAGCATACAAACGACAAGAGAACCATATCAGGCACCCAATTATCTAGATGGCTTTTTTCGTGCACAATCCAAACATTGAATTTCATATTAAAGAGTCAAATATTACTGTTCTATCCCGCACATTGGACAAACAAGTTCCTTGCACTTTCAATAAAAACGAGTATATGAAATATAGTACAATGTCCTGCAGTGTCCAGATTGTAATTACGTCAATACTTTTGTACCGTACACTAAAGCAGCAAATGCCACACAAATTCAAGGTCAAAAGTCACGCGCGTCTTGCTTGTCACAACCTCACAACGAAAAGCCAGCCATGCAGCCGGAAAAACAGAAAGACGCGGTCAATCAATAAATCTAGGCGGTTTCCTCGTTTGACTCGCGTTCAGTATGTCGACCGCGCCTTTGCTGTCCAAACCACACACAGAGCGATAGATAGTAAACGCTCGCGCACGTTCATTAGGAAGAAGCGCGCTGGGTGTCCCAAGCGCTGCTACGACCACGACAGCAACGACGACCGCGGCACGAGCGCCGAGCTCCTCCACACACGCGCTCGCTCCGCTGCTGCGCCGCATGACCAAAAAGACCGCGGCGCGCTACGCGAGCTACGACAAGAGTCCGCTCGAGCACCCGGAGAACAACCTCATGAGCAGCGAAGCCACAGACTTTGAGCGCGTGGCGAACGACAGCGGCTTTGTCAAGATCGGCGGGCCGCTCACAGAGGCGTCGGACCCGCGCGGCGGCAAGAGCAGTGGCGCCCATGGCAACGGCAATGCAGCGACTGGCGGCGGCACAGGGAACCGCCTGTTCTACTTGCGCGTGATCGACTCGCGCAAGTGGCACTACTCGGAGACGTTTGCGCTCTTCCTCGACTTCTTCGTGCAGGTCCTCGCCATTTCGTTCGCCCCAGAGGCGAAGTTCAGCGACGAGATCGCGGCAAAGAGCTCGCGCATGTTCTCGTCCGGTCTCCTGCTCTGCTACTTCATCGACATGCTCATCCGCATCCTCGGCATGCGCCTCGCGCTCTTCCGCTCGCACTCGAACATCGCGGACCTCGTGTGTCTCCTCGGCATGGTCGGACTCCTCGGCTGCCGCTGGGTCCTGCCCGAGCGCGAGTACTACCTTTGCCTCGGCTACTTGAGTCTCGTGGCCTTGCGCCTGATCCTCAAGCCCCGCGCGCGCAC
The DNA here is from genome assembly GCA_023333795.1 of Globisporangium rhizosaccharum. Classification (NCBI taxonomy): domain Eukaryota; phylum Oomycota; class Peronosporomycetes; order Pythiales; family Pythiaceae; genus Globisporangium; species Globisporangium rhizosaccharum. The sequence goes on along the minus strand of JAASFN010001050.1, from coordinate 3,013 downwards.
GTTCTCGAAGAAACTGCACAAGTTCCGCGCAAACGGCGACCACATCCGCGTCTCGATCGAGTCGCTCCGGGCGTCGCTCGCGCGCATCCCCGGGATCTCGGCACTCGCGATCGAGATGATGGAGACCGACCTCGTGATCATCTGCGGCCGCGACGAAGGCGACATGACGCGCGACGAGCTCATGAACTTCCTCGAGCGCGCGCTGCACTACCGTCCACACACGCTCTCGGCCACCGAGTTCCTCTCGCACCTGCGCGACATTGACGCGTCGTCGTCGCAGATGGCGTACGGCTCGTTCGACGTCGTCCGGAGCACACTCTGGCACTGGTCGAACCAGAGCGCAGACCTGGTCTTCTGTTTCTTGGTCGTATGTATGAACGCGGCGATCAGCCCTGGCATGGCGTGGTTCCTCGCGCGTCTGTCGGACGCGTTCGAGACGATCGACGACACGAACACGACGTCGCTCGACGAGCACTCGCTCAAGCTCGGGATCATGGGCATCTTGGGTCTGTGCGTGCCGTTCGTGATTGGGAACTACGCCGTCGGGTACTTCCAGTCCAAGATGATCTCGAAGGCCACGGAGCTCATGCAGAGCAAGCTCTTGGACATCATCCTGCATCAGGGCACCGACTTCTTCGCCGAGCGCTCGGAAGGCGACCTGAACAACCTCTTCTCGAGCGACATCGCGCGCGTGAACGGCCTCTGGCAAGCCGTGTTCTGGAACTTGCTCAACCCGCTCGTGTCGGTCGTCTTTGGCTTTGGGTACGCGATGCTCATGGACCCCGCGATCGGCATCATGGCGTTTGCATTCGCCGCAGTGCTGCTCTCGAGCGGACCGCAGGGCTTTGCGGCGCAGCGGTCAAAGGACTTTGGCTCAAAGAACGCGTACGTCGCGGCCGAGTTCCAGAACGCCGTCGCGTGCCAGAAGGTCGTGCGCGCGTACGCGATCCAGGAGCCGCTCCTTGCGCGCTTTGGCAAAACGTGCAGTGCGCTGCGAAAGAACCAGTTCTCGAAGGACTTTTGGTCGAGCGTCGTGCAGATCTACATCGAGTCGGCGATGTACATCTTCACGGCGATCATGACCGCGTCGCTCGCAATGAAAGTCTGGCGCGGCGAGCTCTCGTCCGGTGAGTTCTTTGGGTTCATCACGCTCCTCGGCCGCGTGTCGAACCCTGTGACAGTGCTCGGTGGCTTCATGCGCGTCGCGATCGGCAATGCGAGCAGCTTGCAACGCATTGACGACATCATCTTGGGTCTTGGCGCCGCTGGTGGCGAAGACGACGGCGACAAGGACTTGCCAGCGCTGCCAAAGATGGAGACGGACTTGCGCATCGAGAAGCTCGTGTTCAAGTACGACAAGGCGTCGGAGAAGTACATTCTGAACGAACTATCTGCGAACATCCCGCGCGGCGCGTACACGTGCGTCGTTGGTCCGTCTGGCTGTGGCAAGAGCACGCTCTTGGCGTGTCTGATGCAGTTCCAAGAAGCCGACGGCGGGTGCATCCGCCTCGATGGCCACGACATCTTTAACTTTTCAAAGAAGTCGTTCATGGACCAGACGGCGGTCGTGTTCCAGGACGGCGGCATCTTGAACGGCACGATCTACGACAACATCCGCTACGGCAACGCGCAGGCGTCGAACGCCGACTGCGAAGAAGCTGCGCGCTTGGCCGAGTGCCATTTCATCACCGAGCTCAAGGACGGCTTCGAGACGATCGTCGGACAGCACGCGACGTGCAGTCTCAGTGGCGGTCAGGCGCAGCGCATCTGCTTGGCGCGCGCGCTGTGTCGCAAGCCGAGTCTCTTGCTCCTGGACGAAGCCACGAGCGCGTTGGACCCGGAGACTGAAGCGTCGATCGTCGCGACGCTTGAGCGCCTCTCGGGCAAGATGAACATGACGATCATCTCGGTCACGCACCGCCTCTCCACGGCGCTCAACGCTGACGTGATCTTGGTCCTGAACGCCGGTCGCGTCGCAGAGCAAGGGCGGTACGACGACCTCGTGCACAAGGGCGGACTGTTCTACGAGATGGTGCACAAGACCGAGAAGGCGGACGACGAGGACGAGACAAAGAAGAAACCGGCGCACACGCGCCACCAGTCAGTCGACACGATCTCGCCGATCGCCGAAGACATGCTCGTGAGCCAAGACAGCGCGTTGGCGCTGCAGCAGTTCACGAAGAACCTCAGCTCGCGCGTCGTGCACGAAGTGTCGGAGGGTCCGCGCACTGGCGGCCAGACATCGTGGTACCGCTACGGCAATCGCCTCTCGAGCCGCGCGCGCAAGACGAGTCAGGGCGACGAGGTGTACCCCGCGCGCCGGTCGCAGAACAACAGCATCGACCCGCAATGGTACGCTGGCGCAGCGGAAGCGCATCCGCGTGGTCACGCAGCGTCAGCGACGAGCGAAGACGAGCGGAGCAAGTACTTTGTGCTGTAGACAGAGCTAGCGATAGCGAGAAAGAGCGAAAGAAGAAGACTGGACGCGCGAACAGTGTCGCTGCTCGCGCGACTGCTAGGACCAGCCGCTGCGTCTGTCGGTCAATCGGTCGAGCTGGAGCAGCAGAGGACAGTGGTGGTGGCAGAGGCGCCGCGTGTGTGTGTTTGTATCTACATCAAGACAGTTGGTTTTGCGCTGCTGCACTGCGCTCCGGTCTTCTCCCTGCTCTTCTTCTCTTTCAGCACTGGAGCACTCATTGCGCGGCGTCAGGTTCGATCGATGCGTTTGGCGGCTTGTGCGCGTCGCCTCTCTACAAACCTCAAGACGTCCAATCATCCTTTGCGGTCTGATGTAGCAGGGACAATGGTCGTCGCTAGCAGAGAGTGGCTCTGCACTTGACCTGAAGATTTGATGCGCCGAGGACGCGCATATGTCACACTGCCTTGGACGATCACGAGCTCGTGCTCGCTCGTCCTGAGCGTCCACAGACGCCAGAGAATACGCAATGACCAGCCAAAGAGCGTCACGAGACGACTGAGGAGGAACGGCACGACCCGGAACGTCGCGACGTGG
>JAASFN010001049.1:0-10889 GCA_023333795.1 Globisporangium rhizosaccharum | reverse complement strand
GCTCGTCCTCGAGCGCACGTTCGAGGCGCAACGTCTCGGCGCGTTGCTGCGCAAGTGTCGCTTTGGCGTCTTGGAGCGTATCGCTCCAGCAGAAGTCCCGTGCGCGTGTGTCTCGGAGTCGCTCGTCCTCTTCGAGCGCTCGGCTCTCGCAGTCGGCGAGTGCGATCAACGCTCGCTCGTGCGCAACGCTTGCGTCGCAGTGGTCACGCTGCGCTGCGTCGTCTGTGAGAGAGAGCTCGCGGTGCTGCAGCTCGAGCTCAGCGAGCTTGTCGCGCCAGGGCTGGAGCACGCACTGGTCGAGCAGCGTGAATGGCGCGACGTCAAACGCCACGTGTCCTTGCTGTGATTGACAGAGAGAGGTGAGTACTTAGCTCCAGTCCTCACCACTGCAAGGACTCTCCGGTGCTAGCAACTCGACGTACGTGGTCAGGTATGTCCATACGCGCGCCGTGGTCGAGCAGGAACGCAGTAGCGGCGACCTGCTGGAACTTGCACGCGATGTGCAGTGGCGTGAGTCCGACCTTGTTCTGCGCGTCAATGTCGAGTCCATAGTCGAGCAAGAGCTGCGCGAGTGCCGTGAAGCTGTGCTGAGCGCAGATGTGCAGCGCTGTGCCATCTGCGTGCGGTCGATACCGCGCAGAGGCAAAGTCCATCGCGAGGTGGTGCGCCGCGAGGAGCTTCTTCACGCTCTTGACGTTGTTCTGCAGCACGTCGGGCCAAAACGTCTGGAGCACCGCTGCGACTTGCTGCGCATTGAGCTTGTGCACTGGCACCTGTCGTGCGTGGTGGTGGTGGTGACTCTGGCCACGGCTCTCGAGATGTTCATTGTCCGCACCACTAGCAGCAGCAGCAGATGATGATGATGATGAAAGGGATGAGGGCAGGACAAGCGCGACGAACGATGGCTCAAGCCACGGCGCGATCACCACACGTGGTCGAGTGCATCCTGCATTCACAGCAGCAGCAGCGCCACTGCCGTCTCGCGTCGCACTGGCCGATGCGCGACGACTGCCCATCGTAGGAGCAGTCGCTTACGAAATAGACACCAGCGACCCATGCGAGACTGTCCCAGATGGAAGAGCGTCCTAGAACGATAGCCCACGACAGAGAGGCAGAGAAAGAGAGAGTCGTGTGAGGAGGGTGTGACGGTGTCTATTCACTTCGACGCCAGTGCCTCGCTAGTCTCGTCTCGCTGACACTGTCCGGAGGACTGGGACCCATTGCCACAGGCGACACGTCATGCGCCTCACTTCTTGTAGTGCGAGAGGAGGAAGCCAGCGGCAAACGCCGCGGCGAGCGTCGCGATCGTCCAGACCTGGCATTTGGGCGGCACGGGGCAGCCGTGGTAGACCGCAGCGTAGCCGCACGCCGGCTGGATCGGGATCGTCGCTTGGAGCTTCTTGATGATCTGCACAGCCTTGCCCTTCTCCTTGACTGTGTGGCCGCACTCAATGAGCGCGTCTTCAATCGCTTGGACGGTCTTGATGACGTGGTCAAGGCGGCGCGTGCTCGGTCCCATGTGCCCAATGCGGAAGTACTCGGTCTTGATCTGCTTGTGGAGTCCGCCAGCAAGCGACACGCCGCGCTTCACGACCTTGGGGAGAAAGTCCGGAGCACCGACACCCGGTGGGTACCGCACGCACGTGAGCGTGTGCGCGCTGCTGTCGTCCGCAGTCACGAGACCGCAGCCAAGCGCGCGCATCGCGTCTTTGACAGCGTCGCCAACGAGCGCGTGCTCGCGGAAGCGCTGCTCCATGCCGCCGTTCTCGAGCAGGATGTCCAAGCCCGTGTTGAGCGCAAACAAGTGGTTCACGGCCGGTGTTGCAAAGTAACTTGGCTGCCGCGCTTCGTAGTTCTTCATGATCGGGAGCCAGTTGCGCCAGTCGACGTAGTACTTGGCGCGCGACGTGCACTTCTCAAACGCCTGGAGCGCGCGCGGACGGAGGACGAGGAGACTCAGACCTGCTGGCACACCGACGCACTTTTGCGACCCAGTCAAGACGACATCGAGGTCCCACGTCTTCATGCGGCACGCTTCACCGCCAAGTGCGCACACACTGTCGACGACAATGAGTGCATCGGGCTGGTGCGTCCGGATCGCACGCGCAAACGCCTCGACGTGCGCGAGCACACCAGTCGACGTGTCGACGTGCGTGATCGTCACGAGCTTGAACGTTGTGCCGCTCGTGAGCGCAGCCGTGACGTCCGCGACGCTCGGCTGGTGACCGACTGGCGCACGCACGTGCGTCGTCGAGGCGCCGTAGCGCTCGAGACACTCGGCAAAGCTGTCGCCAAAGTAGCCTACAATAGGAAAAAGAACAAGATTAAAAGAACACAACGATGCACAATGGTCGAAAAGACAGCGCACTGTGGGAACGTACCCGTGTTGATCACGAGCACGTGGTCGCCGCTGTTGAGCAAGTTCGCGCCGACCATGTCCCAGCCGAGCGTGCCAGAGCCCGCGACAACGAGCGGCTGGCCGTCAGGTGCGAGGAAGACTTTGCGCATCTTCTCGAGCGCTTGACCAAAGACTTCGATCACGCTCTTGTCGACGTGCGAGATGCCTTCGGCCGCGAACTCTTTGAGCACGCGCGCTTCGAACTCAATCGGACCGGGGTTCATGCACAGCACCTTCTTCGTCATGGTGATGATGTTTGATACTGGATGCTTGCTCTGGGCGTTTGAGCGAGCGAGTAAAAGCAGCGAGAGAGAGAGAGAGAATGTATGTGAGCGCACATATACATACATACAGGCAGCAGTAGCAGCTCATGCACACACATGCACACGTCCACACAAGCGAGCTGCCGACGCACCGCTTGCTCGTCTTCCGCTGGTTCACGTCGTTCACGTCACTCGGATCTTTTTGGCGTTTGAGTAAAATATTCATTCCACACATTCCAATGCCACCAACCCTTTCCCCTACAATGACATCCACTGAAATGCAACATTTAAACACGATATTTAGAGATTTATGTCTTTATTTTGAAATATGTTCAAAACGGTACAGTGTACCATTTTTTTGCGAAACGACGCCACTTTGTAACGGATCTGCATGTCCCGACAACTTACGCATTGCGCAAGATGGCTCACGAGGCGCAGTGAGCGCAGGACTGGTCCGACGGCTAAATGGGCACGCTAGATAGCGTCGGCAAGCACGACAGATCGCAATGTCTTCGCGACGTCCTGAAGGTGTTCGGTAAAGCCGAGTCGATCCTCCGCATTATGGTCTTCTGCATCGCACACAAAAAGATATGTCCCGTGCATGCGGCGCGCTTCTTGTCTACCTTGTGTTTCTTGTCTGACTCCTACACATGCGTTTGACTGCTTGTGTTGCTTTAGGTATGTCAGTTCTTCAAGAAGCTATTGAAGAAGTGATCCAGACTGCACATCATGATCATCACGGACAGGAGGACTGCGGAAGATCCGAAGTCCCTAGTCGCGACGATAAGGCGATTCAGCAAACACGTGGAAGTGTTCTTCACCAAGCGAATGATACACTGCAAGGTTCGCTAGCCGATCGCGAGTGAACGTGTGCGTGATATGGGTCTGACTGTGCAATATGTCTGACTTCCTGTTTGTGTCTGACTACCTTCACCACACGACGTACTCGTGGACGACAAGTTCTTGATCACTGGGTCAGGCAACCTGAGCGAAGGTGGGCTGAAGTTCAAGTTCAGCTACAGCAAGCTCTGGGACGCGGGTCTCCAAAGATGGACGGCACTGCTCGAATAAGCGACCCAAGAATTGAAATCTCTAGTGCGGTGTGATAAAATGGCGAGTGTACTGGTTGGTCACACTCGTTCTCTCTCTGTTTTCGTCCTACACATGTGAGACCGATTCATACGAAATCAAGCTTACTAACCTAAGTACGAATCGCGATTATGGCACACCGTCGTGTAGAGGGAGATCTCAGCTGTCGATTGTCCCTTCCACCTTCTCAAGTGGCGAACTCGTCCCTCACGGATCGATCTCCTGGAGTATCTAGACTTGGATGACCAATTTCGAATTTTTTGCCTCACTAGAGGTAAATTTGAGTGCTCTATTAGTGTGCTTTAGCAAGTCGTTGACGATTTCGACGGAGTGACTTTTGTATATTTCATGGTTGTTTTACGACGGGTGATAGATTTCAATGACTTCTTCACTCGCTCTCATCGAATCCATCTGACATCCATCCTTCGGAAGACACAAGACAGCACTTTGCAAGCACCACAAGATGGACAGGGAGCGCCTGTTTGTGCTGCTCCACTGCGCGATTGCAGCCAACAACACAGCGCTGCTTAGGCTGCTGCTGCCTTTGCTGCTGGCGTCAAGCCGCACATCCGAGTACCAAGCGTGCAGTTCGTCTTGTCGGCGCTCAACGACGCCGAATGCCGCAGTCTCTTTCGTTTCTCGCAACAAGAGCTGCACCAACTGATCCCCTCCTGCATCTCCCACGAGCGATCGTCACTCAAGAGTGCACGACATGCTCCAGTATCGAGGCGGTGTGCGTCACACTTCGGCGCCTTGCGGTCTCAGACCGCTGGTTCGACATGACGTCGTTGTTCGGCCGCTCTTCAAGCGCGCTCAGCAACATCTTCTACTTTACAATTGATCACATAGGTAGCAGCTTCGAGAGAGTGCTCTATCAAGATATGGATAGATTAGCAGGACAGCTGGAAGTGTATAGTGTAGCAGTAAGGAGAAGAGGTGGCGAGATAGCGAATGTTTGGGCGTTCATCGACGGCACAGCGCACGGCTGCAGTCAACCGACTGGTGGAATCCAGCAGCGCTCTGTTCTACAATGGGCACAAACGAAAGCATGGCGTCAAGTTCCAGACTCTAGTGACTCCAGACGGCATCATTGCGCACGTGTATGGACCTGTCGAAGGCAGGAGGCATGATCTGGCAGTAATACGACGCTCGTCGCTGGCGATCCGTTTGGCAGCAGACGCTCGCTTTTGGGACTACATCATCTATAGGGACCCGGTGAACGGGACCACAAGCTGCTTTGGAGCGCCGTTTGCTGGGAAGCATCTTACAGCAAGTGAAGCGTACGTCAACAAGAGCATGAGCAAAGTGAGAGTATCGATGGAATGGCCGTACGCGCAGTACTGGCGGTTCGTTGACGATCCTCGCGCGATGAAAATTGGCGAGAAGCCAATTGGTAGTCTGTACGCCTCAGCGGTGCTATTCACCAACTTCATTGCTTGTGTACGGCAGCGCAACACAAACAGCGTGTACTTTGGTGTAGATCTACCCTCGCTAAGAGCATATCTACAATAGATACTACTCCTTGTTGTTGCAAGCGATCAGCAACTCTACCATCCTTTCCATTTGCTCGTTTTGACGACGCGCGTCTTCTTCCAGTGCTGTTTGCTCTCGTTCTTGCAACGCCAGTTGCGCTGCACGATATTCGCACTCACGCTCGTGATTATGACGCTTGAAGGCGAGTTCGCTCCGCCTTAGCTCCTGCTCCTCCTGTCGCTCTTTCAGCTTTTCACTCTGTAGTTGGACTTGTTGTTGCAGAAGGCGATCGACTTCGCTCAAGACGCTCGTGTCTACTCGAGTCGATTCGCGCTTAATAAGTCTCGATTGATTGCCGTTGCCTGGTCTACAATCATTTGTGGAGCGTGAGTGTGAGGGCTCGTGAAGATTGGCTTGCATTATGACAGTCAAAGCAAAAGCTGTACCTTGTGCTGGTGACATTTCGCGCTCTTGTACTCTTGCGACGGCATCGGCACAGAGCTGCTCGACCACGGTGAGCAATGCTTGCGTCTTCTCGCCGCGACGTCGCTTTTTTCGACACGTTTTGCATCAGCATCTTCGAGTCGGTCGCGAATGTCGAGCAGCAGTCTATCGAGCTCATAGAATTCTTCTTGGATCCCGACGCACGACGGCTTTGCGCCTCCACACTCGCGTGCTTGCGAAGCAAGTACTTGAATCTGATGGCACAGTTTGAATAACAGTTGGTAGTTGGTACAACAATCGAAGCACAAGGCACTCACTTTCACGTGTTGCTCAAACCTCTCTTTACACCCACGACCACAGATCTTGTCGTCGTACACGGCAAAAGTGACTGCAACGGCATCCCAGGCAGTTGCCTGTTTCCCATACTCGCGACTCATTAAAGAATGAGTCGCTGTCGTGCGTCCGACGTGACGACGACACTGTTTGGTGTGTCCCGCACCACAACAGGCGTTGCCCAGGGCTGGACAACTCGGATTGGTGTATGCCACACCAATCCATGTAACGTGCCATACGCACCTTGCGTTGAGCTCTTCCGTTCGTTCTACTGCGTACACAAGCGTGCACGGTCGGCCTTGCGGCGTGACAGGCGGATTCGGCTCTTTTCGTGTGTGGAGAGATTTCACGTGCGAGCGAGAGCGAGTGAGGAGGAGGGAGCAGGAGGGGTGTCTCAGAGAAACAAATGTGGCCTTTGACGATTCCAAGAGCCAAAGTCGAAAAGTTCGCGAGCAAAAAGACGGAGTCACACGTGTCGTCGCGTTGTAGCTCATGTTTTTGGTCGTGTTTTTGGTTGTCGACGATTTGCTAGCTCTCTATTTAAATCTGCTTTCAGAACCGTGAGATTCGTGCTCCAATTAGCAGATTTTTGTGGGTGCACAGACTCTCTTTGGTGATAGCGGTGACGTTGGATCGGTGCTAGTGGTCGTCTTTCGTGTTCTTGCTGATGTTGTGCGCGCTTTGCGCATCTCGACGCCTGTTGCAGCTTCTTCCGTCATCGGCGAACGATAGAGCTCGTTGTATGCAAACTCTGCCGGCACGAACGGGTGGAACTTCTCGCGCACATGTACGAGGTTCTCGGGATTGAGTGGAGGAGGCGGCAGCGCCTTGACGTTGTCAAACAGGTCAATGCACTGGTCGACCGTTGGGAAGGTGCCTTCACTTGCTTGCGTAGCTCGTAGACATCTGGCGCTAAGTCTGGAGAGCGCCGACACTCAAGCACACCGGGCTTGTCTGAGCGTGCTGAGAAGATCTGATAGCGCTTCAATCCCTTGAGGTCCTTATAGAGAGTGGTGACGAGTGTCTTGTAGTCTGAAAATGGGGTCTCGTCGGCCTCTAGCAACGTGTACTTGGACGTCATAGCGGCTTGGCGCACCGCGTCGACGACGTGATCGAGCGTCCAGCAGTCGCGTCTCTCGTACTTTTTTTCGGATGTGCCCGAACCCACGGTCACAAATGTACTTCGTGTGACCCTTGATAAACTTGTAGTGCGTCTCACGGAGCGCGCCAATGTGAGCAAGCAAAAGCATGAAGTTCACAAGTGTGTTGTTCTTGTTCTGCCCGCCACAATTGTCGGCGAAGACAGTGAGCGAGACGTTGGGGTCCTGGATGGACTCGGCGTACATTCCGAGCATGGACACGACTTCATTACTGCCCTTACCGCCCTTTTGTTCCGTGTACACGTAGTTCACTTGCGTGCCGGCACGTCCGTCGTGGATGCCGAACAGAAAGACCGACAGTAGCGACGCAAAGTACCACGAAGATGGTGTATCCCCGGCCGACAGGAGTGCGAGGTTTTGCGCGAAGTCCATCGTTAGGACGGCATGAGTGTCGCTCGCGTCCTTAGAGTCTCGGTAGTACTCACCGCTGCGCCATACAAACAGCAAAGTCAGTGTCAAACACTATCATGCTTACGTCCAAACAAAGTCACAGTCAAACAAAACCATGCTTACGAACCGCATTGCTTTCGCGCGCGTGACGTGCATGCCTAGCGGCTCTACGAGCGCTGTCGACGAGTTCGCCTTCATGGCGTTCTTGTACATCGAGCAGTCGTCGCACACGTTGTCTCGCGGCGACGGGACCTTCACTCGAGGGCAGTGCTTTCTCAAGATGCGCCGAAAGCTGGATTGTGACGGGAGCTCTCGTTCTGGTGGCTTGTCATTGCTGTCCATCATCTCCTTGTAGAGATCGCTCCACGTGTAGTGTGACGGCAAGTGCTGGTGGTCGATCTTTGACACACGACGTACTACCTCGCCGTTCTCTCTCACCACGCGTCGAATGCGCAGCGGCACGACCTCGCCTTGTCTTGCAGCGAGTGACTCGAATCGCTTCACGATCCACTGCACGTTCACTGTTGCTGCGTTTGTGTTCTTGGCGAGACCGTGGCGGACTGGATCGAGGTTGTCTTCTGTGATGCGGTTGCGGTACACTGTGAGTGTTGGCGTGGAGATGCGAAACACGCTGCAAAAGGCGTCGCGGCACACCTCGCCAAGCAGCGGTAAGTAGTAGGCAAATCGATTGCGCACGCCTTTTGCCTCGTCGTTTCTCAGCTGTGGTGGCAACAGAGAACACGGACAGCGCGGTAGTAAGGCTGACGCGCTTCTCATCACGCGTCACGGGGTCCATTGAGTGGAGCACGCTAGAGACCACTTCGGCCATGCCGTCCAAACACTTCTTGCTACAGTATGCCGTTGCGCACACTGTCGCCGCACGAGCCGCCGTGTCGCTTCCGTAGGTGCGCTCGCTGCTATCGTCGATGTCGCTCTCCACAGACGAACTGTCGTGCGCGTCTGCGCTCTCGTACAAGTAGTCTTCGTCGCTGTCGTCGGCGTCCGACGAGCTACCTCCTTCCTCGTTGCGTGCCATGTTGGCTTGTGTTTGTTTTCAACAAAACACAAAAGCCTCCTTTTCTCGAAACTTCGTATAAGTGCGAAACGGATGGTCAATCTTTGAGAGCGTTTTTCTCGAGAACACCAAATGGCGCGTTAGCATGATTTCGTATAAAGAGGTCTCATGTATTGATCTCTCCTTACTGCACGCTAGCTGGCGATGCTCTCGAACATTCGCCTTCTAGAACGCTAGTGTCGCTATCGAACTTGTGCTTGCTTCTCGAATGCGAGGGCACGCACTGCTGGTCGTCACTGCACTGTCTCGTGCAAGCGTGCTTCACAGGCAAGAGATGTGCCCGAGTCGAGTGCATTGCCAACAAGAACAAGACTGTGAGACCCCTTCGCCAGCGCCACGCAAAACACCGACTGATCGAGTCGTCGATGTGATCAAGGAGAGCGTTGCAGCTCAAGTCCTTGATTCAGCCGCACCTGCCGGACTCGCAACAACTCTCTCGGCGCCAAGACGAAGACGAGCGAGACAGGAAGTATACACGACTCGAGAAGCTCGCGCACGCAGTCGAGTCGGCTCATCGCGCCTTTGCGTTCTCGTTTAGTTATCGACTCGCGTCGCGCTGCGGGCTCGACGAGGAACACCAGTTCGAGGAAGTCGTTCGCTCATCGGACGTACTCCTGTCGCAGTGCCTTGATTGCCCTGAGCACAAGTGTCCGCGCATCGAGCAGCACGGTTTGCATGTGTAGATACATACATGTGACTTTGATTTGAGACCCACTCAAGAGCATGCGTGTGCCCGCCAGCACTCGCACTCGTGAAGTCAAGAGAGCGCGCACGAGCGAACGGCGACTGCTGTCGACGAGAGAGTAGCAGTCGGAGAGCAGGTCAAGCATATTCCAATGCCACCGTCGTGCTGTTGGGCACGACGGTGCTCGCAGCGTTGCGTAGTGAGCTTGGCGCTCATGTCGTCAATGCACGGATCGGCGCGTTGCTGCAGCAGCTTCAGGTCGGCCTAACAGCGGCGTCGAGCGCGCTGCAAGCAGATGTGGTGGAAGAGCTCGAAGAAGCGAATGCTACAGCGTCTGCGCGGCAACAGGTCTCACCACTCGCGTTCGACGCTGCGGCGTATCTTCACTACGTCAAGGGAGAAAACGTCACCGACTGCGCAAAGACTGTGAAGGTGGGGCGTAGCAACTTGGCCAAACTACTCTCGAAGAAAGAAGCCGCATGGCGGCGGGAGTACGACCGCATGGTCGCACAAGCTCGAGGCGACTCGTTCATTGAGTTCCTCGCGTCACCATCAGCAAGTACGCGAGAGAGGATCATTGCGTACATCCGAGGAGCAACAAGAACGATCGATATGATATCGATGTTCATTCTCTCGAGCTATGAGGTACGGGGTGCGGTGCTCCTGGACAGAGGTTGCTGGATTGCGAGGACGCTCACATCATGAGTGTGGTGCTGTGTCTGGTGTCGCCAGATCGCACGAGAGATCGCAGCGGCTGTGCGCAGAGGCGTGATCGTGCGTATCGTTGCTGACTTTGATCAAGCCCTGGGCTCGTGCTCTTTCGTACAAGCTCTGGCGAACGAGCATTGCCCAAAGAGCGGACGCGTACGCAGCATTCGTTGAGCGCTGACAGTCCAGCTCACTGCTGTCGCACTAACATTGTTGTAACACTGCACGGTGCGCTACTTTGAGATGCGAGAACCGATGCACGAGATGGCGTGCATCATCGACAACGCGTTCCTCATCGTCGGATCGATGAACTGGAGCGAGTCCGGCATCGAAACGAACGCAGGCGTTGGTGCGGTGTTCCGCGGCGATGTCATCCTCGAAGCGTTTGCTGCCCACTTTGAAGAGCGCTTCGCAAAGACCTACATGGCGACAGACAGCTACGCCATGCTCCAGCTCAAAGACCGCGAGCACTGGACAGAGCGAGAGCGCGCCAAGTACCAAGCCGCTCAAGGAGAGGTCGAAGAGAGAGCAGGCACCAAAGCCTTGCCAGTCAGAGCAAAGTACACGATGTCGTTCGATTCATACGGTACGCACCGTCGATGGATGTGCTGTGCTACAGGTACTGCGACGCTAGCTCAAGATCTCGACTGGCACCTTTCCGCTACCGAGGTCGTCGAGCTCATTCACCTTGCACGCGAATAAGACGCTGCCGACGTACACATCTTCGTCCTGCTGCTGCGACGCACAGTACGGCGTGCCGTAGAGGTACAACGCTTCGGCTATGCTTGTGCGCGTCCACGCTGGCAGCCTGGTGAGCAGCGTGCGCTCGGCGCTAAAGTATAAGAACTCGGTGTTGTCACCAAGCGTCTCG
>JAASFN010001048.1:0-10889 GCA_023333795.1 Globisporangium rhizosaccharum | reverse complement strand
ACTCGAATGACTCGATCAGACTCACGTGCGTCTTGCGACTCGGTGCTTCACGCTGCGTTGGTTCGAGTTCGCAGCTCCTGCTGTTGCTACTTGTTTGCCTAGCGCTTGGTCTTCTCATCGGTAGCTCAGGTCCCAGACTCCTCCATTATCAGCCCACGCGGCCAGGACCTGACTCACTCAGACGCACAACACAACGAGTGCAAGCGCTTTTGGCGTTGTGCACTGCGAAGGATGCCGCACCCGTCCGTCTACACCGCCACCATTTCGGTCAGCACCACACCTCGCCTTACTTGTGTCATGGTGTTTTGTGGGCTTTCCGAGCTCAACATCCGCTCACACTGTTGGCGAAGGAGCCGTCAAGCACACGCTCACGCAACTTCGATCGTGACGCTATTGATCGTGCGAGACTCTGATTGTGACACCATTGGATTGCATGTGCCCTGACATGCTCATACACAAGGCAGCGATATCAGTCTGAAGCAGTTGTGCCCGAGCGCTCGATGGTGCTTGCTTGTCAACGTCACATCGAGAGATCGATCGATCGTGTGTTGTCCTAGATGAACCCCACTACGCTCCTGCACACTGTGCGCGCTCCTGTCTAGGGCAGCTACTCGAGTCGCCAAGAACGCTTGCTCGAAGCGGATGAAGTCCGAGGACTTGGAGCAGCGAAGTCGCTGGGTTTCCAGAAGAAGTGGGGCAAAGAAACGGGCGGGTGGGTTTCTACAGATGGTTCTTGATGCGGCCCATCGCGGGTATACACCCATCTCATATCGATTTTATATAGATGTAAGCATAATCAATCGAAATGGTCCGGGTTCATCGGACCCGCCGGCTTGCGTGTAACCCACCCACCCGGTAGCAAAACTCAGAGCCGACTACAGACAGTCGGCGAAAATCGACTGAACGAGCAACTACCAGCGGAGACGCACACATACACTGCGGCGCGCCGAGTCGTCAAGCGACGCGCCCCATCGATCGATCGACTCGCACACACGCACGCGCATCTGTGAGAGAGAGATCTCACGAGAGAGAACGAGAACGAGAACGAGAACGAGAGAGACGCAATGGGCAAGACACCAGAGAAACGTGCGTGATGATGGCTCGTGATGCACGAATGATACAGACTTGTGTGCGTGTGGGTCGATCGCTCACTGCTGCTGCTTCTGCATGTGTGAATGTGTATGTGTGCTATAGCGTACGCATCGTCGCGCAATCCGCTCGCAATGGGACTGCGCTACCGCCGCAAAGCGCCAGCGACGAGCGAGAGCAGCAGCAAAGCACCAGAAGGTGCGAATGTGAGCAGCGTCGCGCCGGCAAAGTTGCTCAAGCAGCAGCAGCCGCCCCCGCGTCGACTGCGCGAACGTACGAATCAGGACAGCGACGCAGCGCCTCGTACGTCGGAGAGCAGCAGCCGCGTGGACGACGCTAGCGACAACCAACTGGAGCATCGCTGTGCTGAGCCAGCCGCACTAGCAGTCAGCGACCCGGCAGGTCCGGAACTGAGACCCGAGACGGCAAAGGACGCACATGCTCCTGCGCGCAAGAAGAAGAAGCACAAGCCTGTAGCTGAATCACCGGAGCATCCAGACGCTCAGCCTGTCAATAGCAACAGCAAGAAGCAGCCAAAGCCAAAGGGTCCGCGCCATCCAAAGGCGTCGACTGCGCCAGTTCTAGAGCCAACCGCCAGTGCGCTAGTCCTAGAGCCAGCAGCAGAACCAGCAGATCGAGCGCTCAAGTCAAAGCGCGCGCATGGCGCAAAGCGTTTAAAGCGCGTGGCGCTCGACGAATCGGTCCCTGCGCCTGCTGCGCCATCGGAACCAGCAGAGACAGACGCGTCGCAACCACCAGCGACTGCATCAGGTCTCAGTCCTCCTATCCAGACGACTAGCGCCAGTCGCACTAGCAATCGCAAGCGAACCGAGCGCGCGAGTCTCCTGAAGACGCTGCTGTGGAAAGTCAAAGCGTCGCCGTCTCCGTCCTCTCTCCCGCTACCAAGCGACGTGACGGTATCAGTCGCGCTGCGTCCGAGTCAGAACGACAGTGAGGACGACAGTGATGGCAATGACGACGAAGAGCTCGCGTTTGCAACTGCAGAGCGCCAGACGCGCAAGCGCTTGGCACTGGAGTCGACTGCGACGGCCAAGACGCTCCAGCGCTGCTCGGTCGCGTCGTCGAGCCAAGAGACGCAGTCGGGCTCCGACGACGAAGTCTTTAGTCCATTCAGTCTCGTCTCAAGTCCTGACGTCGACGCGCCAGTGGTCGCGACGAGCTGCTTCCCGACGCCACTTGCACTCGACGACATTGCGCGTGCGCTCGCCCACGCGCCGCGCGCGCAGATCCACGAGATCACGCTCGACAACTTTGCGTTCTCGCCATCAGAGGTCGCGATCGTCAAGGGCGACGTCGTCGTCTGGCGCGTGCGCGACGACACGCCTGCGCTCGTTGAGCACGCGCTCGATGCGACGCTGTACGACGCAACTGGCACGACGCCCGTGCGCAAGACCGCGACGCCGACGCTGCGTCCTGGCAGTGCGTTTGGCTGGCGCTTTGACGCGCCAGGACGCCTCGACGTCACGTGCTCGGTCTACCACGCGCAGTGCGCAGTCGTGATCACTGCGAGCGTCGCAGCAAAGCGCCGCGCAGTTCTTGCACAAACAGCCGCGTCATCAGCACCAGTCGCTTCCGAGCAGCAGACAAAGCCAGCAGCTGCAAAGCGCCGAACCAAGCGCACTGGGAGCGCCGCCATTCCAGTGGCAGTCGCAAGTGACGCAGTCGACCCGACGCTCGACGATGGACCAGCTGAAGACGTTGCAGTGTTCCACCCTGCGCAGGACCTCGCGCACGTCCCAGAGGCAGACGCTGGCGTCTGTCGCGCAGTCCTCGCGCACCTCCAGGACGTCCAAGCAGCTGCCGCAGCGGCGTTCATTGTCATCGGCGACATCCCGTGTCCGCTCGCGAGCGACGACTACACGAGCGACCCAATGGCGACTGATGACGACAAAGAGGACGACGACGATGTCTCGGACTTTGCGCAGCGCATCCTCGCGATGCTCGCGCGCTCAGAGGCGCACTTGGCGCAGCACCGCAGCAGCTTTGACGTCCTCGGCTCGGGCTTTGACGCACGCGCGGCGTATGACTTTTTCAAACAGCGCTATGCGCAAGCGGCTGCGGATCCGTCGGTCGTGTACGCGCGCTGTCGCGAGCGTCCGAGTGCGACCGCGAGTGAGTGGTCGAGTATGTGACGAGAGCCTCTGCTTGGATCCCAACGTACGACGTGGCGCTAGGTGTCTCTCTCTTTGTGTCTCTCTGTCTATTTGAATCGACTGGCTCCTGCTGCTACTGCTCCTACTAGGGGAGGTCTCTGCTGTCTTCCTACGTACCGCTCTCTCTCTCACCTCGCGGTCTGTTCGTGGCGTGCGCACTCGATCCAAAGTGACCGACTCCGCCGCCTACGCTCTCTCTCTGCCTCTCAAAACTCTCGCCTACCCACCTACTGACGCACTTACACACATACTACGGACGATGGCGGCGGCTACATGAGCGCCACGCCATCGCGCGGTGTCGCTGACGCGCCGTAGAGGCCACTGGCGGCGCCACCAGCTGCTGGCGTCACACGCGGCGTTCCAGTCTCGAGCTCTTGCATCGACGCTGTCGAGCGATCTGGCGCGCCGCGTCGGAGGATCACAGCGCCGACGACGACTGCGATCGTTGCGATTGCACCGACGACAATGAACACGAGCGCGTTGTCGGCGCCAGAGTCGCTCAAGTTGCTCGATGAGTTGGACGTCGGCTGGCTCGTGGTGACAGGATCGGAGAACCGATGGACTGTTGGTTGTGGACTCGTTGCGCTCGTCTTGTCTTCGACGATCGGCTGGAGCGTCGCAAAGTCGTTCTTCATGGCGTCGTCCTGCTCCAGTGCCGCGGTGTTTGGGACGGCGGCAGGTGGTGGAACTGGCGCAAAGCCTGCGTCGGCGTCGGAGCTCACAGGTGCGCCAACAGTCGAGCCAGTCGTCGAGCCGCGGCCATTGTCATTGAACGACGACCCAGATGACTGTGAGCCCTGGTTTGGCGTCGGACGAGGCGTTGGACGCGGCGTGAGGCTCTGTGTCGGTGTCGGTGTGGGCACGTCTGTCGGTGTCGGTGTCGGTCCTGGCGTCAGAGTGGCTGGTGTCGGAGTGACTGGCGTTGGGACTGGGACTGGGACTGGAGACGGCGACGACGCGGCTGGAGGCGGTGATGACGTCGCAGGTGCAGCAGTCGATGGTTGTGGCGTCGGGTCTCCAGCGTCCGGGTCGCTGTTTGGTGATCGGGACGCTGGTGTCGTCGGTGTCGCGGTCTCTGGCGCCTGACTCCGTGGCGTCGGTGTCAACGACTCGCTCGTAGCCGGTGCGGATGAGACTGGCGCAGGCGTCGGCGTTGGCTCGAGCACTCGCGAGACGCGCGGTGTTGCTTCAGGACTCGTTGTACTGGCGACTATTGGTGAGTACCAGGCGGGGTCTGGGAGACACTGCGGACTCAGAACTGTGCTGTCAAGGCTCACGCATCCAATCACGCCGTTCGGGAGCGCGGCGCAGCAGCTGCCGTGCACGAGCGCCGTGCCGCCTGTGACATCACGCTGTCCAGCGCCTGGACAGGCAAAGCGCGCGATCGCGTTGCTTGTGCCGGAGCACGGCGGCTGAGCGACGCAGAACACGCCCTGCTTCCCGAGCACTGCGACGCTGAAGAGTCCCTGGTCTTCGCAGTTGAGTGTGATGGTCTCATTGTCGAACGACTCGAGCATCGGCTCTCGCGACGACGATGACCCTGCGCCTGAGCCAGCTGGCGCTGCTGCTGAGCCTGCTGATGCTGATGAAGAAGACGAGGATGAGGACGACCAGCGCGCCTGTGTCGTTGCGATGTCGCTGCTCAAGAGAATGAGGACAGCAGTGCGGACGACGAGTGGACACCGCATTGGTGTATGTTTTGTACGGAAGTGGAGCTGCTGCTGGTGCTGCTCGCGAGTGCGTGTGGCAATGGAGGAGCGTGTCGAAACCGACTGCTTGATGAGCTGTGCTGCTGCGTGTGTCGCGCGTCGGCGTCTGCGCGCCGTCTCTTTGCGTGTCAATGCGCACGACTGGCGCTTGCTACTGCTGCTACTGGTGGTGATCGTGCGTGTGTCTGTGGACTGGCGCTGCTGCTTGAGCTCGTGCTGCTGCTTGAGCTCGTACTCGAAGCACTCGTGGTGCGCGTGAGTCTCTCTAGCACTTTATGTCGCTTTTTCGAGCGAGCGTCTGGCACGAAATACAAAATGTACCTACACTCTCTATCGTGTGTTCCCTCGATTATGACACTATTGAAACCATGCCCAGGATACAAACGGCAAGTATATCAATGTGTTACTTCAGACGACAGGGCTAGGGAACGATAAAAGATGGGCTGATTTCGCACGCCTGTCGGCTGTGGTTCACCAGCCTCCATAGCCTCCATTGCCTTTCAACTTGGACTCGGCTCGGCTTGCTCGCACCGCAACCAAAACCAAAACCAAGCAAGCTCGACGCGCAGGTTCGTTCATAACAACTCGATCACGCATGTGTTTGGCCTAGTGGTTGTCTGTGACGATAGCTGTGATCTCTTCCTGCGTCCTTGAGACGCTCGAGCAACAAGCGCGCTCGTCGAGCAACCTCTGCACTACAACAACCTTTGAGCCGGAACGACGAATCCAATCAAATCAGACCGTGCGAACGTGTGGCTCAGACAGTCAGCGTAGCACGCGGTCAGGGTGGTTGGTGCCTTTGTCGCTGTCGTCGTCGTCGCGTCCCTCGACCTCGACCTCGACCTCGCTCGATGTGATTGGATTTGAATGTCCTCACAACCGAGTCTCTCTCTCTCTCGAACGCAAGGGCGAGCCCAGCCGTCGACAGTCTGCAAAAACTACGCCTGTGTTTTCTCGTTCGATCGCTCCAACAACAACAACAGACCAAGACCAAGACACACCACGCGCGAATAGTCAATCTCCACACTGCTCTCTCGCTGCTCGCACTCGAGCGTCGTAGGCAAACGCATGGCTGGACTGCAACGAGTTCAGTCGTCGTCGCAAAGAGGTCGGAATGACCGCTGGACGTTCCAAAATTTCATCCGTGACACTATTCGCACACGTTACTTCACAATTGTACTTCACAAAAGAAATCCACTGCTGCAGCTCCTCATGGCAATGGCTACCTTCTCCATCACGTCCTCGAACTCCACGACTTTGCCACCCAACGCCTCCACTTCATCACATCTTCGTCATGCCTGCGACTCGTTGAAGACCTGTCGTGTGTCAATGGGTGTGCTGCTGTTGGATAACAGACACTCGAGCTCTAGGATGCTACAACCCAACGAGACTCCTAGGACACTAGGACGCTAGAGATCTCCGCTACAAAGCCAACTCAATGGACACATGCGACTTCATTCTCACGCAACGACGCACTAGGCTCCACCTCTGAGCGCTATTCACACAGACAGACACACGAAGCAGTCAAGAACACGGCGCTGCGCGTGGCGAGAGCGTCGGCAAGCCCATGAGCTCGTGGAGCTCCGACACGAGCGCGTCGTACGTCTCGGTGCGCTTCACAAACGCTGGGTCATTGCGTCCGACTGCTAGTCGACTGGCGCTGGCAGCCGCTGCTGTTGTTCTTGCGTCTTTGCTCGTAGTGGTCGTCCCAGACTCGCGACGCCGCGTCCGACGACTCGCGTCGACTGGCAAAGGCGCAACTGGCGCTGGAGCAGACGACGACGCGTCGCTCTCGGTCGACGCCGTGCGCTGCGTTCGCATACCTTGAGCTGCGCGCGACTGGTAGTACTGGAGCTTGCTCGTCGCGTCTTCGAGCGACTTGTGGAGTCCTTCGACCTGTCGCCGCAGCGCGAGCAAGTCTGCGTGGCTCGCGAGGCGGTCCGTCGCATCGTCCGCGTGGTCCTCACAGCCTCGGTCATTCTCCTCATTGACAACTGAGGCAATCGACTCTGGCGTCTGCGGTCGGACTGCTGGCGCTGGTGCTGGTGCAGGAGACGCGGAGCCGCGGCGCTGCTGCTGCTCGCCGGCGTCCTGGTGCACTGACGCAATGGACGACGCGCGCTGCTGCTGGCGCTGCAACGTGTCGGGACAGAGGAGCGAGAAGTCGTCGTGCAGGAGCAGGAGCTCAATGTCCGCGTCGACAGTCGACGGACTCGAGCTGCTCGCACTCACGCGCGGTGCTGCGATGTGACTCGCACTTGCGCCGTGGAGACTCAAACTACTGCTGCTACTGGTCACTGGCAGTCGGTCTTCGCAGTGGAAGCTCGTGAGGTCGCTGCAGAAGCTCTCGCCTGGCGCCAAGTCGCTCACGCGCGTGGTCGTGGCGCGCGAGATGTCGTCCTGGAGTCCGCGGATGCACGCGTTAAAGTCTCCGTCGAGCGAGCCGGTGCTGACAAAGCTCCGACTGAGTCCGCCATTGCTCGGTTCGTGGTCATCTGGACCGTCCTGGTCACTGGCGCTGCGCGTGAGCAAGTGCGTCATGACCTTGGACGGATTGTACGCCGAGCGCTCAGGCGGCGCCTGTAGTTCATGGAAGAGCTGATGGCGACTCGGTCGCGTGTGCGACGGTGTCTGGAGCGCTGACACTAGCGGTAGCGACTGCGGCGCCAAGCGCTTCAGTGCAACGGATCCAAACCGGTCGTCAAACGTATTGAGGTCGCTGAACGAGTAGCTGCTGCTCTCGGAGCTCGCTTGGGACACGCGCGCATAGTACGCATCGGCGTCATCTGGCGCGTCGCGTTGGTACATGAGCTGCTGGTGCTGGAAGAGGTGGCCATAGTGCTGCTGCTGGTGGTAGTGATGGTACAGCGGCGGCGGCGGTGGGTACTCGCTCGCAATCGAGAAGTTGCTGTCGGATGAGAACGCGCGCGGTCGCGTCGTGTCGTGCGGCGCAGTGGCAATGGCGTCGTGCTCGTCGCTCGCGTCGCTCGATGAGAACGAACTGCGGACGTGGTAGACAAACACGTCGTGGCTCGCGCTAGTGCTGCTCGTATTGGCGTTGTGTGCGGCTGTCGCTGCGACTTGTTGGGGCTCCGTTCGCGCTTGGACGACGCACGCTGTGCAGATGCGGATGAGCGCCGAGCCAAAGTTCAAGACGTCGACTTCGCGCGGCGGCGCACAGGTCGAGCACACGACTTCGCCGCAGTTGCGGCAGTGGTGGCGCCGCCGGATCGAGAACGGCTTGACGCACACGGCGCAGGCTTTGCGGTCTTCGTCGGCGACCCACTCGTCGCGATGGACAAACTGCATCTTGCTCAAGCGCCGGCGCTCCAAGAGCACGTCGATGCGGCCAACAGCGGCGACGCGCTTGAGCATGAGGCGCTCGAGTGCGGCTTTGTTCGCAGCGCTGTCGCTCCCGAGCAGTCGCATCTGGAGGATCGATGAGACTTGGACGACGTCGCGGCGCTCTGTGGGCAAGACGATGATGCCCGTGCGATGGAACTCGCCGCGGCGGAGGCCAAAGCCCGCAAGCGACGGCACTTCACGCTCGCGCACGATCGACTCTTGGAGACTAAACCCAAACGTGTCGACACTGTCGAGCGTCCGAATGCCCGAGTGTTCGAGGTAGCAGTAGTCCGAGCCGAGTGGGAACTTGGCGCTGTTGTGCGCCTTGCCGTCGTCGAACGCCGCCCACTTGATCGTCGTGAACGCCTGTGGCGCACTCGGTGCGAGCGTATGGAGCGCCACGGCGTCGAGGAACTGGTCTTTGTAGACAAACGCCATGGCTTTGCGGTAGTCCTCGGTCACAGGCGACGCAATCGCTTCGAGCACTTCGCTGATCGTACCGCGCGTGAAGATCGTCGCACAGACTGCGAGGCACGCGATCGCCGCAGCAGGCGCTGTCGCAGCGCGCACATGCTGCTGCTGCTGGTGGTCGTCGATGCAGTGCATCTTGGAGAACGCCACGCCGTCCTTGTCGTAGAGCTTGACCCAGTCCCGCGAGTCGACGCTCCGGCGCAGCGCCGTTGCGCTCGCGTCGACGATCCGCGCGTACTTGCTGCGCTCGTCCGACGTGAGCCGCACTTGCGGGAAGAAGTCCGCTTTGAGCGGCAGGTCCATCGTATCGAGCACTCGTGTGTGTGTCTGTGCGTCGAGCGACTTGGCGATACACGCGCGCGATCAAGGGCGGAGAGCTCTCGCGTGGCGCGCGCAACTTCCAAAGTCCCGACTCGTCGTGCAGCCGCAGAGAGCTGAGAGCGCAGCTCCGAGCGATGATCGCTCGTTGCGCCGCTTCCTCTCGTCTTCTTTCGATTGTAGAACTCCATCGCGAGCGGTTTTGCAGAAGAAAGTGTGCGTCCGCTTGAGCAAGTGCGTCGGCGAGCCACGTGCTGTTTCAAGAGGTGACAGGAAGTCCGCTCTGTTTGGGCTCGTGCTCTGGCCGACTTGCCGGTGCCGACATAGTGAGGTTGCTCAAGCTCTTCGTCAGGTGTATATGTATGTGACGCCAGGTCGGATGACTCGCGATGCGATCTGCTTCCGATATGTGGAGAGGAGACAGAGTGCGCTCGTCTCCCTAGTCGAGGAGCTAGCAACTAACTAGCGCTACTGTCGCAGTCTTTAGGCAGCGAGAGAGGAAGCACCAAGAGCTTGACTATCGAGACTGCGCTGGTGCCAACAGGCAGCAGTAGCAGCAGGAGACACAAGCGCATGTGGTGGTGTAGTCGAAGGATAGAAAGTGTGTGTGCTCGTGTGCTTGCAGAAAGAAGTCCCGAAGACGCTGGATGACGATGATTCATTCCCGCATGCGCTCCAGCACTGTGGCTTTTGGTGTTGTGTCGAGTGCTACATGAGTGCCCTTGTGCTCTTGTCGAGTTACCTCTGGAGACCACCAGGAAGCACAGAGCGCAAGTCGAATGAGTGGCATGTCGTTTGATGCTCAAGTAAGCCGCGGCGGTGGTGGCGTCAGGTCACTGAGCGAGTCGCTTGGGCTTCGAGCGTCGAAGGAGAGAACGATGAACCGCATCGACAGTGCTCAAGCGAGCGAGCGGTCAGCAACTCGCAGCAAGCACGACGATGACGCCATGGCACACACAGGCACGCAAGCGCTGGCTCAAAACGTTCGAGTGTGGAAAGCGCGCAGTGGAGTGGAGTGACTCACAGACACTGCTTGAACGCAGGTTCGCGCGTTTTGTTGGTCGAATGTGCGGGATGTAGCGCTTGGATTCACGATGCAACCTCGATGATCAGGTCAACGACGGCGATCGCAGGAACACCTCGCACTTGCTTGCTGGGTCGACGATGCACTGACTGTTCCTCGCGTGCTTTGACACACGGATGACGTCCAGAGGGTCTTCTAATGTCGTCGTCAAGGCTGTCCTTGACTCGGCTCCATTGAGCGCTCGGCAAGTTGGCAAGACTGCAGCGACTTTGGTAAGTCCATTCGCAAAGGTGTCCAGTGAGTAGCTGAGCTCGCAGAGGTGAGAATCAGTGGTGTCGAGACGACTGCAGCGATGTCTCGAAGTAGGCGAGAGCGCACACTGCGTCAGCAAAGCACACGAAAGACCTGGATGGGACTCCAACGTACGTCGAGCTTCCTTCCAACCTCCTCGGATCGGCGCTTAGCTGATTCGAGACGTTCTAAGACAATGTCGAGGCTTCGATATGCCGCTGGAAACTAGTGCGACGTGAAGGAGAAGTGTGTGCCAACGTGGGTGCTGCTTGCCTCGAGTTGTCGTTTGAATCGTGCGCACACGTCCTAGGTTCAACAGTAGAATACGGAGTCTGGGACCTGAGCTACCGATGAGAAGACCAAGCGCTAGGCAAACAAGTAGCAACAGCAGGAGCTGCGAACTCGAACCAACGCAGCGTGAAGCACCGAGTCGCAAGACGCACGTGAGTCTGATCGAGTCATTCGAGT
>JAASFN010001047.1:0-10895 GCA_023333795.1 Globisporangium rhizosaccharum | reverse complement strand
CGACGCCGCGCAGCGTGCGCTCAAAGAGCTCGGCGACGCACTCGAGTCGCCGAGTGCGCGGCGCCAGCAGTTTGGCAAGTGGGTCACGATGTACGTGCGGTACATGGAGGCAGCGATCCACGGCGAGTACGACGCACTGCCCGTGTCTGAGCGAGTTACGAGAGCATCGTCAACCGACGAGAGCGTGTCGTCTGTGAACACGAAGCTGCGCGCCGTCTTGCACGAAAGAGGTCGCGTTCCAGCGCGCGATCGAAGCGACGAAGGAAAAGGAGTGGACAGCGTGCAAGCAGCAGACGAACGTTGCCGATGGCGACGCAGTCGAGGTCGCGTCGAGCTCTGGGTGGGTGAGCGCACGCGTAGTGGAGCACAGAGGCGCTGAGGTTCGCCTTGCAGAGTACCCGGATCGATGGATTGCACCGGCGTACTGGCGCTTCACGCAGCTCGAGATGCTCAAGCACTTTATCGACACGAACCGCGGCGACGAGCTCGCGATCTTCCCGTCCTACCGCGTCTTCTGCAATCTCTATCGCCGCTGGGTCGATGACTGGCAAGCACCGACAGCGGCGCTCGTGACGGACTACCGCGTGCAGATCAAGACCGTGTCGGATCGCATGATCAAGGAGCTTCACGCCGTGCCGCGTGTCGAGCACGTCTTTCAAAACACAGCGACGGACGTGTTCGCTCGCTTGGCCAAAGATGCGACGCACGAGATGGAGCGCTTGCTCGACGTCGAGTACCGGCCGTACACGCAGGACTTGAGTCTGTTCCAAGAAGTGGACAAGCGGCGGTTCGAGCTCTTGCGCACGCAGCTCGAAGACTCGCTCGTCACGGACGCGAATGGGAACGTCGCGATGGGCCACGTCTTGGACGCATTCGCAAAGCTCATGAGCGCAAACGACGAGCGCGAGGCGCGCGAGATGGAGATCGCGCTCCAGACGTACCTCGAAGTCGCTGTGCGGCGCTTCGTCGACGCCGTTCCGATGCACTTGAACGGCGGCATGCTCGCGACGTTTGTGCACGAGATGGAGCGCGAGCTCATGGGCACGACCGACGAGAAGCTCGCGCGTTTGCTTCAAGACTCGGAGCAGAAGACGATTGCGCGCAAGCAGTTGATCGACGAGCTCGCGTGTCTGAAGAGCGCAAAGGACGAGATCGAGATGCTCGCTGGATGATGAGGTCGTGCTGCGAGTGTTGGTGTGCGTGCGCGTAGTGCATGTCCATGCTTGTGTGTAGTGCGTGCCGTGATGCGTACCAAGGCCATGTGAATGAACGTGATGATCACTACCTGCTGACTGAAACGACTCGTCGCCTTGGACGCGTCGCTAGGCGCCGCATCACATCACATCCGCTCGTGTGAGCGCAGTCGTCACTTGCGTCTTCGTCTTCTGCTCTGTGCTGCCGCTTGCAGCGCAAGTGTCGGACGAACGGCTGTGTATCTTGCGCTCACTCACCCACGCATGCACGCACTCACTCGCTCGCTCGTCGCTGCTGGTCCACGAATGTGTGTGTTGCCATCCAGCGGATGGATGGATGACAACTAGAGACGCGCAGCTACTTCCCGGGCAGATCGACGACGACAGTAGCGACACGACTGGCAGCGACGCTCGACTCAGCGGTGGTGGTGGCAATAGCAGTGGTCTCTCGCACAGCGCTCCCGTCACGTCGACCGGCTCTTCTCCGTCCAAAGTGGCGTCGTCTAACCCGGCATTCCGGCTGATCCCCGACCCCAAGCCGCTCGCACAGCTGCGGCCGCCACCGCCACTGCCGTCAGTGTCGCTCTCAACAACGTCGTCTACAGCGCCGCCTGGGACTGTAAAGACGCCATCCGCGATATCGCAGCTGCCAATGCGCGCGTTGCAGCACGTGTCACCGATGGAGTCGCCGCCAGTCGTGGCTGTCGGTGCGATCACTGAGAGCATTGCTGAAGAGGAGCAAGCACCAACAACGACGACGACAACACCAGTGTCCTCGAATGAGCATGCCACTGCATCGTCCAATCCGCTCACACCGCGTCGTGTTGCCCAGCAGAGTGAACCACAGAGCTCGGGTATGGTGCCAGCGAGCCAGTACCGGCGCCAGACGTACACCAAGCCGGGCAACAACCTCAAGTTTGGAGCACGCGCGCAGTCGCGACGGCTGCTGCGCGAGAACAGCATGAGCGGCAAGAGCAGCGCTGGCTCGAGCACGAGACTGCTCGAGTCTAGCGACGAAGCCGAGCCGAACGGCGCATGCGTCGATGCCTCCGAGACTGTCGATGACCCAGTCGACGAGGTCGACGACGACCTGATCTTTGAACTTCCTGAGCTCAACCAGGACGGCGATCCAACTGGCCGGACTGTGAAAGAGGCGTGGCCAGTCGACCAAGTCATGCTGCTCTACATGCTCTCGCGCTACGCTGTCTGTGCGCGGACGTCGAAGGAAGAGGAGACGTGGATCCGCCAGATCCCGCTCCTCGTGCTCATGTACGAAGGCATCGCGGCCGGCGCGCTCAACTTTGACTACGCGCCTGCTGCGATCGTGATCGCCCAGGAAGGGCGACCGAAGCGCATCTGGATGAACACGACGCAAGACGGCAAGTCAGCGATCGACGACTTGCGCGAAGCGAACCTCATCAACGGTCTCAAGCTGTCGACGAAAGAGTATCACTCAGTGACAGCGTTTCAAGTCTCGCTCCGCGGCCTCGAGCTCTTGGCGCAAGTGAGCAAGGAGCTGAAAGCCAAAGTCGACGCGTTCATCTTTGCACCCAAGCCGTACCGGCGCGAGCTGCTCGAGATCCGGTACATCCCGATCGAAGACGAAGTCGACAGTGACGCCGTGCTCAGTGGCGACTCATCGACGCAAGGGTGGACGTTCAGCGGAAGCCACAAGCAGCTCACGACGGCCACGACGACGACCGCGACAGCGTCGGGCGACGACAGCCAGCCAAACCAGCAGCAGCAACAGCAGCAACAGCAACAGGACGGCAGCAGCAACCAAGAGACGGACGACCCCGAGTTCAACGAGCAAGGACGGTTCATCCTCGAGTCGATCGGGTACTTTCGGTACTCGGAAGTCACGGAGACCGAAGACGTATCGTACGTCTCGAGTCCGTTCGTACCCCAGTGCGTGCGCGGTCCGGAGGCGTACCAGCAGCTGTCGTCGAACGCGCATCGCGCACAGGAGGCAGCGAGCGGACAGTCAAACATCCGCGACACGCTGTCAGAGGCGATCGTGCTCGCCAACCCCGTGTGTCTCGTCGGCGAGTGGATCCCGTTTGGGTCGAACCAGATCGTTGCGCTGAACGAACGACTCGGATCGATGGACCGGTGCCAAGGCGGACTGTTCACGTCGCTCATTGACGACCGCCCGACGGACACGCAGTTTGAAGTCCCACCCGGACTGACCGAAGTACGCATCCTCGACTACGACCCCGTGCGGTACATCAACTTTGAGGCCGAGATCAACTTCCCCGAGGACGACGGCATCGTCCAGGTCGA
The DNA here is from genome assembly GCA_023333795.1 of Globisporangium rhizosaccharum. Classification (NCBI taxonomy): domain Eukaryota; phylum Oomycota; class Peronosporomycetes; order Pythiales; family Pythiaceae; genus Globisporangium; species Globisporangium rhizosaccharum. Next base: position 7,419 of record JAASFN010001047.1, on the reverse strand, counting down.
AAACTTTGGCATCCACTTGAACGTTGACGGCACGATCTTCTACGGCATTCGCGTCGACGCGATCCTGGACAAGCGCTCGGACCGCATCTCGGTCGACTTGCTCTCGCGCTTGCTCGTGGACATTCACCAGGACTCGTCCGAGATCATGGACGACCTCCTCTCGTCGTACCAGAACAGCCTGCTCGACATGGTCTTCCTCGGCGACGTCGCGAACCGCGGCAAGTTCAACATGATCATGGCCGACCAGATCGACCCGTTCATGCCCGGGCTCGAGTACATGGACCGCGGCGACTTTGAGAACGAGCTCAAGCAAGTGCTCGGCGACATCCACTGCGCCTATGACATTGGCGAAGACAGCGTCTTGATCGTCGGCCGCGAAGGCATGCTCATCGCCGGGTCTGCGTCGAAGCGCTTTGAAAAGGTCTTCATCGCGTACTTCTCGCTCCTGTGCCGCGAGATGTTCCTCCGGAGCTTCTTCACGCGCATCTTCGTGCTCGAGGAGCTCCTCAAGAGCACGCGCGAGCTCATCTTTGCCGCAAAGGAGAACCCGAACCACGTCGTCCAGATCCGCACGCAGCTCAACCAAGCGGCAAACGATCTCATCTTGGTACGGACAACTGTAGTGTAGTGTGCTGTGTTTGACAGGCGATGCTGACTACGCGCTAGGTCTTTAGGCTAGTGCATCCACAGTTGCTGGTTGACGGACGGACTAGCGTCTTGAACTGACGGACAAACGAACGACCTGGCGCTCGCTCTTACAGTTTACAGACACGCTCGGGTACCTCCTCGAGTCGCTCGAGTTTGTCAAGATCCCAGTCAAGTCGCCGAGTGCGTGTGAGGAAGAAGAGGCGATCTTCAGCTACCTCGACCTGAAGAAGCAGCACCACGACATCCTCTTGCGCGCGCGGGACCTCGAGAAGCTCGTGCATGGCGCCAAGTACGAGATCGTGAACTTGCGGCAGATGGCCGAAGTGCTCAACACGACGCAGCTCGAAGACATCTTCAAGACTGTCGAGAGCAACACGAAGATCCTCGCAGACTCGTCGATCGTGGTCAAGAAAGCCGGCTCGTCGCTCGAGATGGTGCAGCTCTTGCTCGCCGGGAGCTTTGCGTTCACGCTCTTGGACCGCGTCCCGGGCGGGAGCCTCAACATCGAAGTCCCGCAGTGGGTCAATGACGCGTTCAAGGAGCCGATCATCGACGTCCCGTTCCTCTTCTTTGCGCTCAACCTCGTCTGGATGCTCGCGTGCGTCCGCGCCGTGTACGTCTACAAGCAATCGCAGACCCGCCGCGAGGAGTTTGGGCGCCACACGCTTCGCGTCAAAGTGCACAAGCCACTGCGCGTCGAGGCGTTCGAGGCGTTCCTCGCAACGAAGCGGCTCGAGAAGCAAGAGAGCGTCTCACAGCCAGCGTCCGAGCTCCGACGCGTCATGTGGCGCGACGTCAGTGGCGGCGACCCGCAGCACAACCAGCTCTACCACCAGACCAACGCAAGCAACAGTGGCATTGGTGGACTAAAGAAAGGTGGACTCAAGAAGCAGCGCGTGTCGCGGCGGCAGCAAGTGCGGCAGTTTGTCCAAGCGCTCTGGCGCCGCGTCGTGGCTGTGTTTGGAAGCACCGGCGCACCGACTGGCAACGCTGTCTCGCCCAACGTCCCTGGTGGCGCAAGTAGCACTGGCAGTGGCGCTGCAGGTGGACCTGGCACTGGCACGAATGGTACCAGCGGCGCAAGTGTACCAGCAGCGCCGCTGCTCGATGACGGCGTCCCAGTCGAGATCGAAGTCGAGTACGACAGTCGGTACGGCTACCTGCTCTTTGTGACGTTCCAGTTCCACGTGCGCAAGAAGAAGCAGCCGCCGCTCGTCAAGCGCACAGTCACGGCGGTGCTTGCGTGGCTCAAAGCCTTAGCCGATCCGCAACCGGCAGCAACGAAGACGCTCGCAAAGAAACAGCAAGCGGAGCGCGCGCACAAGCAGCAGCAAGACGAGATGCTCGCGTCAATGGAGGCGACTGCGAAGCTCGAAGAAGAGCTCTTGGCGTGGTTTGCCGCCGAGCTCAAGGCGCACAAAGCGATCAAGAGCGTCAAGGCGTTCCTCGGGACCGATGACCAGATAGTCGAGTCGCGGAGCACGTAGCCGAAGTAGCTGCCCTAGCTTCAGTCGTAGTCCCGACCCAGTCGTCTGCGTTCTTGCCACTCTTGCACACACGTAGCTTATCCCACTCACTCATCAATAGCTCATACTAGTACGCATTACGGCACACACACAGCCAGCCAGTTCCTACGCTCTCGCTCACGCGCGACGCAGCGCTCGCACGCGCACGTCCAGCGGTCCCTTGATCGCCAGTGTGATCGACGGACTGTACGTGAACGCGAACGGGTCGCGCACGGTCTCGATCTCAAACTGGCTCAGCACGGCCGCCATAGCGATCTTCATCTCCATGAGCGCGAACCGCATGCCCAAGCACGTGCGCGGACCCGCGAGGAACGGCGAGAATTGGAACGGCGACACGTGCACGAGCTTCCCGGTCGCGGCGTCGAGCCACCGTTCGGGCTTGAACGCCTCGGCGTCGTCGCCCCAGACGCTCGTCAGTCGCGCCAAGACGTAGTGCGGCAGCGCCACGCGCGTCCCAGCGACGATGCGCGTGCCGTCGTGCAGCGTCGTGTCACACAGCGCCGTGCGCGCAGTCAACGCCACGACTGGGTTCAGTCGGAGGCTCTCGCGCAGCGCGGCTTCGAGGTACGGCAGCTGCGCCACGTCCTCCATCGTCGGGATGTGGGCTGGTATCGTCGTCGCCGCTGTCACTGTCGTTGCTTGTGTCGTTGTGGCGTCTGTTGTCTTGACCGTCGGCGTTGTACTAGATGCAGTGGCAGTAGCAGTGGCTGATGACGACGACGACCGTGTTGTGTCGGTCATGAGGTGCGGCAGCTTGTCACGCAGCTCCTCTCGCACGCGCGCGAGGACGTGCGGGTGGCGATTGAGCATGACGAGGAACCACGCCATGGACTGCGACGTCGTGTCGCGACCGGCGGCGAGGAAGTTGAGCGCCATGTCGCGGATCAGCTGCGTCTGGTCGTCTGTGGCAGTAGCGTCCGTGGCTCTGGCATTCGCACTATCGTTGCTGTTCTTATTGCCACTTTCGCCATTGCCATAGCCACTGCTGTCGTTAGGGTCTGTCGGACGCTTGTCTCCGCTCGCAGCGCTGTCGAGGAAGAGCGAAATGAGATCCTTGCGTGTGTTCGCGTCGCTCGATCGCTCCTGCTCCTGGTCGATCCTCTCGCTTGGTGTGCTCATCTGGTGCGTCATGCGCTCAGCCGCCTCGCTCATGTCCGTGTTTGTGTCTATTGCCTTGGACTTGTCGCCCACTGCTTCTGCTTCTGCTTCTGCTTCTGCTTCTGCCTCTGCTGCCACAGGTGCCACAGGTGCCATAGGTGCCTTGCCCACTCGCTTCGCTGCGACCGAGCGGTCGATGACCTCGAGCACAAACGCGTTGATGCGCTGGACGTCGTGCGCCAGCTGCCGCTCGCGCCCGACGCGGAGCCACCGGCGCAGACGCCAGAGCCACAGCGGCGCCTGGAAGCGCGCAAAGAGCTGCTTCGACGCGCGCTCGAACGCCTCGAGGAACGCCGCGTGCTCGTCGGTCGCGAGGCCGCGCAGGTCGACGCCAAAGCCAATGCGCGCGAACACGTCCATCGTGAAGAGGTCGAGCAGGCGCTTGAGGTTCACTGGCGCGTGTGACTGTGGTGACTGGAAATGTGGCTGTGGCTGGGACTGTGGCGACTGAGACAGTGAGTCTGTTGGATGCTGGGGCACTGAGTGATAGTCTGTCTCTGTCTCTACGCACGCACTCGCATACATAGCAAGACGGTCGCAGAGCGTCGCCGTGTAGTGCCGCACCGCGAGCTCCATTGTGTCGCGCATGCGCTGGAGCGAGAAGAGGTGGCTCGCAGTCTTGCGCTGGTGCCGCCAACGCGCGCCGTCGACCGCGAAGATGCCGCCGCCGAGCACGTCGCGCAGCGTCTCGGTCGTTAATGCGCCTTTGCCAAAGTCCGTGAACCGCGTCGCAAGCACGTGCTCGAACGCGGCAGGCGACGTGAGCACGACGGTCACGGGTCGCCCGAGCAGCTGCACGCACCACATCTGCTCGCCGTGCGCGCGCATCTCGTCGAGCAGGTAGTCGTGCACGCGGCCCTTGTAGCGCAGCAGCACGTCGAACGAGTTGCCAAAGATCGGGAGCGTCGACGCTGGACGCGGCAGGTGGCGCACGCATCGCTCCGCTGCGCTTGGCGTGAGCACAACGTACGCGAGTGTCAGCGCGACCACTGCGGTCGCTACGAACAGCGAAAGTGCGGAGTGTGGATCGTATGTTGCTGGTGCTGTCGTTGCTGCGCTGATGTGGTGCACGTGCATGCTCAAGTGCGTGTGTGTTGGCGAGTGGTTCATCGCACCAGTGGCAGCAGCAGATGCCATGGCGTCTACAGCAGATGCGATCATCGTGTCACTCAGCGACGCGATCGATCAGTGTGGCTGGCGTCACGTGCGCTTTGTACGTTAGAGAGAGATGAAGTGTTGCTGCGCTGTCTGTCTGTCGCGTACGTCTCTCGTCTCTCTCGTCTCTCGTGTCTCGTCTCTCGTCTCTCGTGTCTCGTGTCTTGCTTGTGAGGAAGATCGTGCTGCTTGCTCTCGTGCTCGAGGTCGTGTGTGTGTCTCGTCAAAGATGCCGGTGGTGCTGTTGTGGTGCTGCTGCTGATAATGGTGGCTCTCTCTGATTTCGACATTTGTACTTGTGAGTTTGTGTGAATGTCGAAAAGACGAGCTGCTGTCGAAACGACAGACAGGCAGTGTGGTTTTGTCGCTTTCTCAAAACGACAGCTGATGTGGTTGCTTGTTTGATGTGGTTCAATTGATGAGTGTGCTTTTGGATCTGCAAATCGAAGGAAACAAATCGGAGTTTTAAACCACAGTCTTTTTCATCCATCACACAAACGATCAATTGGTTCGTTCATTTGCTTGTTCGTTTGGTTTCAACTTCAATCAATCGATCGAGATCGAACCGCACTTGGATGGTCGTCGCTGTCAAGCACACACAGACAACACATGATGTGCAGACGCACTGCCTCATGGCTGTGTTGCTATTATATATTATAGCAGTGCTCCGATAGCTTCTTGCGTCATGCAGTCATATGCTCGATTGCATTATGTGTCATCGTCGTCTCGATTCGAGTCGCAGCACCCGACTCGAGCAAATGAACATAATACGACATGCTCTTGTTCTTGGTATAGCTGTTTGTATTTGCATCACAGCCTCTCATGTCGAAAAGCGCTGCTCGACAAACAAGCTTTTGACTTGGTTGCCTCGAGCAGCCAGCCAGCAACAACCAGCAACAACCAGCAACCAGCAAGCAGCGAACAACACACTCACTCTTGTTCCTTGCTGCTGTCATTAGTGTGTAGCCACTTGGTTTGTTGCTGTTTGTCTGTCTGTCGCATTTCTGTCGTGTCAACAAGAACTCTGGCAGCAACAATTTATCACCAGCGAGGCAACAGGCATACAAATCGCAAGTGTTTTCACAAAAGCGCGCGAGCATTGACTTGGAAACAGCAGCAGCAATAATGCGACACATTTGCAACCGCACAGGATTGCGTGACGCTTTGCTGTCTCGAAATCAATCAGCATGGCGACTCGAAGCAGACTGGCTGACTGGCTGGCTCTGTCCAAGACCCAAGACTCGCACACTAGACACCAGATAGCAGATAGCCGATAGCAGACGACAGCAATGGCGATAGCTGCGAGTGCAGACGATGGTTCACGCACACGATGACGATGACCGCTCGGATAAGCGAATCAATCAATCGATCGTTCGACTCGACCTCTCTTGGATCGGACTCGGCTCAGGGCTCAGACACACACCAACAGCTACAGGCCAACTACAGACACTATCAATAGCAATAGCAAGCAAGCAACAACGCCCTCTTCGATCAGCACCAGGACGAGCACTCGCTCCTTCCTGATCGATCGATCCCAAAGCTCATTCGACAACTTGCCTACTTCCTCGCAAGCAAGCCACACAACAACACCAACCAACAACAACAACTCACACAACGACCATGGCGACCTCCTCCTCATCATCATCATCAGCACCATCGACGACTGCTCCTCGCACGATCAATGCGTACGCTGCGTTCAACAAGGGCGAGGACGTGAAGCCGTGGCAGTACGAGTCGCGCGCGCTCGGCGCCGACGACGTCGAGATCAAGATCTCGCACTGCGGTATCTGCGGCTCGGACATCCACTCGCTCGACAGCGGCTGGGGACCGTCGACGTACCCGTGCGTGGTCGGCCACGAGATCGTGGGCGAAGTCACGCTCGCAGGCGCGAACGTCACGGAGCTGCGCGTTGGTGACCGCGTCGGCGTCGGCGCACAGGTCTCGGCGTGTCTGAACAAGGACCCGTCGAAGCCGTGCAAGCAGTGCGCCGCTGGCGCCGACGCGTACTGTCCGCAGCTCGTGTGGACGTACAACGACCGGTACAAGGAGGACGGCGCGATCACGTACGGCGGGTACGCCGACTACGTGCGCGTGCCGGCGGCGTACGCGTTCGTGATCCCCGCGTCGATTCCGTCGGACGTCGCGGCGCCGCTGCTGTGCGCGGGTGCGACCGTGTTCACGCCGTTCAAGGAGCTGGGCGTGAAGACTGGCGACCGCGTGGGCGTGATCGGCATCGGCGGACTCGGTCACTTGGGCATCCAGTTCGCGAAAGCCATGGGTGCGACGGTCGTGGCGTTCTCGCGCTCGGGCAGCAAGGAGGCCGAGGTGCGCGCGCTCGGCGCCGACGAGTTCGTCAACTACAGCGACGCCGCGCAAGCCAAGCAGGCGGCGCAGTCGGTCGACGTGCTTCTGCTCACGGCGGACGCGAACGACATGCCGTACAGTCTCTTCATGAGCTTCCTCGCGATCCGCGGCACGTGCGTCATGGTCGGGCTCCCGAACGACGAGGTCAAGTTCCGCCCGTTCTTCCTCGTCGGCAACGGCAACAAGCTCATGGGGAGCAAGATCGGCAGCATCGCCGACATCAAGGACATGCTCGCGCTCGCGGCCGCGAAGAACGTCCGACCCGTGATCCAGAAGCTCCCCATGAGCCGCGCGAACGAAGGGCTCCAGATGGTGCGCAACGGCTCGGTGCGCTACCGCGTCGTGCTCGAGAACTAGGACTAAGACTAGGAGTAGTGTAGGACTAGGACTGACACTGCTAGAGCTAGGACTAGGACTGGAGAGCGAGAGTTCGACTGGGAGAGCAAGAGTATGAGAGAATGAGAGAGTGAGGAGAATGTAGGATATGCGAATGACACTCGAGCTCTTAGTAAAGGACATGATCGACTTGAGTGCGTGCTTGGTCGTCTCAAGGTGGCAAGGTGTCGTG
>JAASFN010001046.1:0-10902 GCA_023333795.1 Globisporangium rhizosaccharum | reverse complement strand
TTTTGACCCTTGCGTTGCCGGTACTGCGAATTTCGGCGATCGGATTGTATCACCGCAATCGTCGCAGAACGCTCTATCGTTTTTGATATGTTTTTAGCTTCTACGAGCAAAATTGACGGTACAGCCAACAAAATAGTTTTTCCAAGACTTTTGTCGCGCACTTTATGTACGTTAAATAAAAATTGAATCAAAAATACCGATATGAAATCGGTATATCGATATACGGACTATTATTCGATGGGATTTCTATACGGGAAAAACCGTGAAAATCCTTACCGAATAGTACGCTTCAATATACCGGTTCCATACCAATACATGCAGTTCAATTTTTCATATAACGTTCTATATGGCCATTGGGTACAATCCGTTACTACTCCGTTTCATGTCGCTACTGAGTACTGACCGGTGTTTCGTGTTGCGTGTGCAACTCGCACATCACGCAAATCAGTCGCGTGTAACTAAATTGGACATCAAAAGAGGCAATAGAGGCTTCAGTCTTCCAGTCTTGAATCAATACCCGCGAGAGTGCACAAGTCAAACATCAACTCAATACAAGACAAACGCAGTTTTCCTTCTATGCAAACAAGGTTCGTAGCTACGCAGCAATGTACTTACGCGGCTTTCTCGCTTATGAAACGCAACCACAGTTCTTCGTACGCAGGGAACACTATGGCGCTTACTGTTCGTCCCCTCGCACTTTGAAAGCAAGCACATAAATCCGTCCTTCTAGCTGACGTTGGACGACTCCACAACATCGGTCGGCTTCGTGCGAAGATACTCCCGGTACGTCATGAAGAAGAAAAGACAGCTGCATACTTTTCAATTATTTGTAGATATGCTTTAAATGGTTAGGCGAAAAACAAACTAGAGCCATGTTTCGTTCTCTGTGGCATACAGTGATTATGGAGTCTAATGCATCCGCAGAAACGGCCACACATATTCAGGCGTGAGACACCGAGAGAGGCGAAGAAGTCATACGATGGTTCAATCAAGGCGTTCCATTTGACTAACATCGGCACCAGTGCGTTCAAACAACAGTAAAAAGACATAGCACCATCAACAGGTAAGTTCGGTGGATAACGAACCGCAGATACTTTGCAGCGTGTAGGTTGATGATGGCGTACTGTGTTTGATCGTGGATCGCTCACAGCCCATACACTCGCAGGATTGCAGTGAAATATGTCGCTCTGATAGCTGCCGGCGATGCAGCGTTGTCTGTCCATGTGTCTGGTGTTCAAAGAAGCTGTAGGGACACCTTCTTGAACAGTGAGGTTTGTGCGGGCTGCTCTGTTATGAAGTGCAAAATAGAAATTGTATGCTCTTACCAGCAAGTGGGTCTTCAAGAGGAAAGTGAGTTCTGAACAGAGTACAGGCACAGGTACGAGCATCGAACCTTGTGGGTAGAACTTCATCGACAACTTTCACGCTGATCCCCTCTTGTGCGTCAAGAAGCCGCGACCTCTACTGTGTTTGCGCAGCTAGCGGTGCGACAAGGACGATTCGGATCGTGATGCGGCGCTCGCGCGCCAGGTAGAGGAGTAGACGAGCGACCTGCTAGTGTTAGACTCGCAGAGAGAGAAGCGAGAGAGCGTAGGGAAGCAGAATAGCATGCACCATGATGTCCTTGAGGACATAGACTACGATGTCGATAGAGGTTCTGGCACTGGAGAAGAGCGCAGCGAGCCGTTTGTACGCCCAGCTGGGAAACATCAGCGTCTCGACAACGGTCGACGGCGCTCGTCTCGGAGCATGGCCGAGCGCTCGACGCCGCTCTTTTTCTTCAGCTACGAGATAGCGTATCACGTCCTCAGTCACACCCGTCGTACGCGCTGCTTCTTTTGGCTTCTTACCGCAGTCAATCACGAGACACATCGCGCATGTGCGCTGGCCGTGCTCGTGCGGTGTGTAGAGACCTGATCGAAGTCGTGCTGGCATGAGTGCGACTTGCAAAGTGAGGCATGCTAGTATGCTGCTACTTGAAGCGACAGTTGAGCACCGTACTTTGTCGTACTTTGTGTGGCCCAAAATAAGAACAATGTTCGGATCGGACTTTGCATTGTTGCTTAAAGCAGTACATTTGGTTGTATCGGGGTTTTCTGTTTGAATGTTTACGTCATGGCGTTTTCTGAGCCATTTGCTGTTGTAAACCTGGTGACCCGAATCAGAGCTTGTCTTACGTCCGAAGACGACACCAGTACGTACCACTTGTTGTTGCTAGCACTGCGGTAGTCAGGCGGTTGAACAATGTACATCGTACTCACGAGCTCTCTGTATCACTCTCTCTATGCGAGTGCTATTGCTAAAAGCCTCGCATTGAGCGCCTCCTTGTCGGTCCTGTGAGCTCCTTTGAGGCTGCTGATGCCACAACAACGGAAGAGAAGACCCTCATCACAAAAAATCCAAATATACCCTGTCAAATACGACCATACTATCTGATTTTCCAATTGTCTGTTCCCTGAAGGTACTTTACGCCAGAAAATAGCCAGGCATCAAACAGCAATTCCGAGCCTGAAGGTGGCGCTGTTTAAAGACTCATTTATCGTTACCGTTTATCCATTTGTATTTTTGTCGGATTCTTTTGTTCACATAGAAAACTAGAGTCCAAAACGTCCGATTTTTTCTGACCTGGGTAATTTTTTAACTCTGACAACGATATTTTACCCAAACTTGATATGCTAATGATTTTTGATAGTGAAAAATATAAGAAATGATATCGAGATTACGCAAATCCTCTTGAAAACGATTTGACCGACTCCGAGAGGGTACAAATTTTCGAAGGTTTGCTAATGTGAATTTCACGTTAGCAACACTAAAGAAGTATAATGTTCGACAGTACCTCTACAAAACTGTTGAAATCGCCTGCGCAAATGAATCCCTTTTCAATCCGACAGGGATCCGAAAGTGGCATTATGTGCACCATAGAAATACTTAAAATTGTTTATATTTTAAGAATTTGTTTGGCGTCCATTTGGATTTAAATGAGAGTTTGTCAAAAACGAGGCAGCAGCCGACAAAGTAGACTTGCATTCCTTGATGGAATACAAATTTCAAGTTAATACGAGGAATTATGTTCGACTCTTGCATTGACGCAACAGTGACACGCAATTTACAAAGCCATGCAATGTTGAAGACAATACCTTTCAAAAATGCTGCAATCATTTTTACAGGGCATTTGATCCAAACCCTTTTCAAATCGATCAAGAAACGCTCCATCGTATTTGAAAGGGCTGCTGTCGGCGCTGGTCTCCCTCGCCCCCTCATTGAAGCACACAGAGAAGCGCCCGTCGCCACGCGCCGCCGCTGCACGCCTGCTTGCCTGCTCGCTGCTGCTGCTCGTCCGCCATCACCTCGCGCGCACCGCTATCGACGTGAAAGAGCGCTCGACGCGCGTTCCGCTCCACTGCTGCACGTCCACGCTCGCCCTCTGTGACCTACACACTGCGCAAGATACCAGTCCAGTCATGAGCGACACCACCGCTACTGCTGCTGGCGCACGTGACGCCAAGGCGCCACAGCCGCCAGCGCCGAGTCTCAACAACAGCACAGTGCGGGACAGCTCCGCTAAAGACGAGATTGCGACTGTGCAGACGACTGCGTCGACGACGAAGAAGAAGGAAGAGATGCGCAACGAGAGCACAGGCATCACAGTCGGCGACTCCTCACACACACTCGCAGATGTACGTTGCATCATGCACTCATGACGTGTATGCTCTTGCGCATGCGAGTAAATGATAGACAGACTGCTCACACTGCTGCGCCACCTGTGCGTGTGCTGGTGTCATCATCACAGGGCAAGACGATCCACTACTCGGCAGAGCGCATCATCGGAAACGGCTCCTTCGGCGTCGTGTTCCAGGTTCGTCCGCCCGCACAACGTTCTGTCTCTCGTACGCTAGCGCTACGTCATAGCCAATCACTCACACTAACTCACTCTCCTATACACTGCAGGCGTCTGTGGAGGAGACTGGCGAGATTGTCGCGATCAAGAAAGTGCTGCAAGACAAGCGCTTCAAAGTACGTCTCGCTCCTACAGCTCGCTCTCACTCTCTATGACTAGCACGCGCTCCGTCATGTCTCTCACTCACTCTTTCTGTTTGTATCGAACGGTAGAACCGCGAGCTCCAGATCATGCGGCAGCTCCATCACGTGAACATTGTGCAGCTCAAGCACTGCTTCTACTGCAACGGCGAGAAGCCGGATGAGCTGTACCTGAACCTCGTGCTCGAGTACATCCCGGACACAGTCTACGGCGTCGCGCGGCAGCTCCAGAAAGCGAAGCAGTTCATGCCGATTGTGCTCGTGAAGCTGTACATCTACCAGATCTGCCGCGCACTCGCGTACATCCACGCGACGGGCATCTGCCACCGCGACATCAAGCCGCAGAACCTCTTGCTCGACCCGCGGTCGCACGTCGTGAAGCTCTGCGACTTTGGAAGTGCGAAGGTGCTCCAGAAGAACGAGCCGAACGTGTCGTACATCTGCTCGCGGTACTATCGCGCACCAGAGCTCATCTTTGGCGCCACGGACTACACGACTGCGATCGGTACGTCTATGTGGTTGTGGCGGTATCGCTAGCTGTGTGTGCGTGAGACTAACAGCAGCTTGTGTGTACGTACGACTAGACATCTGGTCGCTCGGTTGCGTGTGTGCAGAGCTGCTGCTCGGGCAGCCGCTGTTCCCAGGCGAGAGCGGCGTGGACCAGCTCGTGGAGATCATCAAAGTGCTCGGGACGCCACAGCGCGAAGAGATCGAAGCGATGAACCCGAACTACACCGAGTTCCAGTTCCCGCAAATCAAAGCGCACTCGTGGAACAAGATCTTTCGCTCGCGCACGCCGCCCGAGGCGATCGACTTGCTCGAGAAGATGCTCGTCTACGACCCAAAGAAGTGCGTGTCCCTGTGTGTTTGTGAGGATGTGCTGTTGAGCCATTGCCTCATCAGTCGTAGTCGTAGACGCTGGCAGACAGACGACAGACTGACTGACTGAGTGCCTGACTGACTGGTCCTTTGTGTGTGCGAATGAACAGACGCGTGAAGCCGCTCGAAGCTGCTGCGCACCCGTTCTTTGACGAACTTCGGCTCGAGACCCTCGTGCTCCCAAACGACGCGCCGGTGCCGCCGCTCTTTAACTTTACGCTTCAAGGTGCGTGCGCTTGTGGCTGTGTAGCTCGTACAACGCACGTGAGCCTGACAGTCTGCTACTTGTGTGTGCTGCTGATGATGCGGACAGAGCTCTCGCAAGTCGAGCCGCACGTGCGTGAGATTTTGGTTCCCGTGCACGAGCGCAACGCGACGAACTGGCCCGCGGACGGGAGCTGGTCGGACGCGGCGGCGACTGCGTCGTCGAGCCGCCGCGAGTCCTCTTAATAGTAGTACGAACCCAACGAACCGAACGAACCGAACGAACGACGTCCACGGCACAGTGGCCAGCAGGTGTATTTTGCTCATCGCTCGCTCTTGCTCTTGCTCTCTCTTGTGCGTGCGTCTCTCGGTGTCTTGTGCGTCGTGATGCTGGCTCGTGAACGCTCCATGTGCTGCAGAACGAGAGAGAGATGCTGGATCGTTCTCAGGCAAAGCTTACAGAGTGAGGATGTCTGCTGCTGTGCTGCTGGTGCTGGTTGACGTCGTGAGCGGATGGACTGCGACTGTTTGTCGGAGCAAGTGCTCCTCTGGGCCGTTCGTGCGAAAGCCTGCAGACGTATGGAGCAGTCGCGACCGCGCATTCGAGCCTACGAGACCATGCAATAGGGTACAAGCGTCAGGGCGTTGACCGCAATGCGTGGCCGAGATAGCTGAGAGCCTGTACCAGAGCTTGGGAGCTTGCTCGTTGAGCTCGCGACCGCAGCGTTTGGTCCACTGACACGGCCGCTCTCGAGCTGAAACGTCGAGGGCAAGCCGAGCGACGTCGACGGACGGGCTCGCGCGCTCTCTTTCGCCTGTTGGAGCTGCACTTCCCACTCTTTCTTCGTGTTCTTGATCTCCTGTCGTAGCAGTGTGCGCAAGTGTGGCACAGGCGACGCGTAGTGCCAAGAATGTGAGAGTGAGAGAGTGCACTGCCACACACACCACACACGAGTCGACCCAAGGACGTACGTTGCGAATGAGTTCGAGCGACACCTCGTTCTGGAGAATCAGCTCCGTCAGCTCCACGTCGATCGCTGCTGACTCGTCCAGCAGCTTGTAGCCACACACAGAGAGACGCCAGGTCAGCTCTGATGTGAGTCTCGTCAGTCAATGCGCGATGGACAAGTGATCGCGTACCTCGCTTGACGCCAAGCGCTTTGGAGCGAGTCTGATGAAGCCATTTGCTTCGACCTCAGTGCTGCTGTTGCGACCATCGCGTTCGCTTCGAGACATCGCTGAGTCGACGAGCATCGACGCAGTGGGACTCGTGCTACTCGCAAGCATCACTTGCTTCAGTCGCGCGTTCTCCCGTTTCAGCGCTGCGTTCTCGTTCTGCCGACGTCAGCAGAACAAGCGATCAGTACGAGCGACTCACCCCATACACAGCAGCCAGGTACCCGATCGCACTGGAACGCACCTCGAGCTCTTTCACGCGTTTCATCTCGGCTACGCTGCTGCGCGACGAACCAGCAACTGCGAGCTGCTTCTTGAGCTCAGCGATCTGCTCCTGGAGGATCGGGATGTTGTTGTTCTCGATCTGCAAGCGCGCCGTCTCTTCGAGGAGCGCAGCGCTGCACGCGTCCATCGCTTGGTTCTTTTGACTCGAGATCGTCTCCTGCGTCGTCGCCATCGTCGCAGCAGGCGATAGTGAGAGAGCAGCATCATCAGACGTTAGTGACAACATTGTCGAGACGATGTCGATAGACAGCGTCGCTCGTGATCGGCAGCGTACCATGAGGATCTCAATGTGCTTGAGCAGCTTCCGGATCGTCGTCTTTGGGTCCGACGGGTCGATGCTAAAGTGCGACGTCTGGATACTCGACGTCGACGACGCAGTCGTTGGACGCACTGACACATCGTCAGTGTCTGGCTTGCTACTGCTGCTACTCGCGACCGTCGACTCGTCCAAGACACCGTCTGCACTGCGAAGCGGATTCGCGTGGCGCATCTTGCCGACAAAGCCTCCAGTCAATGCGCTCTCGCGCGCACTACTGTCGCCCTCGCCATAGCCGTCATCGTCGTCACTGCGGTCGTGAAACTTGGCGCGCGTCTGACTCACGACGCCTGTGCCATCGAGCGGCGACGCGTCCTGCGCGCCTTCGACGAGGTACTCGAGCAAGATCGGGTGGTTGTTGAAAAAGTCGTCGCGAAAGAGCCGCACGTTCCCCTTTGGCATGTCCTTGCTCGCGAACGGATCGAACGCTAGCGTCGTGGCAAGCAGCTGTGGCGTGAGGCCTTCACTCTTCGCGACACATCGTCTCTGCTTTGTTGTGTGCGTCAAACTGTTGGATGCTACACAGACGTACCTTTCGGAGTCGGTGCGTCCCAGCGCATGTGACGCAGTCGGTCGGTCGCACCACTTGCTGGCGCAGTGAACGGCCGGAGCTCGCTTCGAGCAGCACTATTGGTCTGCTGCTGCTTCTTGCTCCGGCCATTGCTACTGCGTCCGTGCACAGCAAAGTCCTCGGACAAGTCTTTGTCGAGCTGTGTGATCTGGTCGCCATCGAGCGTCTTGAGTCGCGGGAGCACGCGCACGACCTGGAACTTGTAGCCTTCGGACGCACGCGAGCACGGATTTCCACCAAGGTCCAAGGATCGGAGCTGCAGCAGCACATGCCACAGGACGCAGGTGTCAGTCAACTGACATGTGCGCACGCAACGAGCGTGTCTCAATGTACTTCTGACTCGTACTTTTGGGAAAGCGCGGCACGTGTGCAGCGCAGCGTCGAGGTCCGTGATCTGGTTCCCGTAGAGCGAGAGCGTGTTGAGCTTCTGGAACGTGCGTAAGGACGCAATGTCCGAGACCTGCGTGCACAGTACAGGCACAGTGTGAGGAGCTCGTCAGCATCGTGACTGACGCCACGAAAGGCAACGACGTACTCTGTTGTTTGCGACAAAGAGCTTCTCGAGTCCAGCGCACTGTCGTGAGCAGGAGTGAGCAGGAGTGAACATGTGAGGTAGGAAGATGCGCTGGAGAGAGAGCAGAGCAGAGCAGAGGAGCGTGCCTGGAGGTTTGCGAGCGACGTGATCTGGTTAAAGTTGAGGTTGAGCTGCAGCAAGTGTCACGAGCGAGCAAGGACGTATATGAGTGAGTGAGTGAGTGAACAATAGACGATGACCATGGCCCAGCGCCTGTGCGAAGACGCACTTCAATGAGGTTTGTAAAGTGCTCAAAGTGCTCGAGCGACGTGAGGTGGTTGTGCGAGAGCGAGAGGATCTCGAGTGAGGCGAGTGCTTGCGCACAAATCTCGTCCACGTGCGTGAGCTCTTCGTCGCGCAGAATGAGCTGATGCACATGTAGCACATGCATGACAGTGTGAGCATTCGTGTCAGTGCTCAAGCAGCAGCTGCTGATGATGAAGACACATACAGACCTCTTTTGTGCTCACGAGGTCGTAGACACCAAGGCGCGCCATAATGACGTCGCCTGTGAGCGCACTGCCGCGCGGTGTCTCCGTCATTACGCTGTCGCTGCTGCTCCGTTCAGTCTCCATCATCTCGATGATACTGCGTCTCGAGTGCAAGTGTCGTTTCAAGCTCACAAGCATTTCGGGTGGGCGACATCAACTCGCTCTTGATTTGAAAAATGTATGTGAGACTGAATGAGTCAGGGAAACTTTCACACCAGTTTCGCGAAGTCACTAGTTTGTTTGTATGAGAACGAGGAAAGTGTATGTACTTGAGAACAGATTGATGTCCTAGTGCGGACATGGATCCGTCCTCTTGATGCTACTGCTCTTCGCATGCACTCAACGCACTTGACTACTCTGCTCTTGCTCTACCATGTGCATTCTCACTCGATCAACTGTGGATCAGCGCCGAGATGCGTACGCGGTGGCACGTGCAACGTGGCGGTGCGGCAGGCACTGATGACTGCTGCACGTCATGTTGTGCACACTCGCTACTGCGAGTCGCGACAGCGGCACAGCGCGCGAGCACTGCGTCGATTGCTGCAATCTGCTCTGTGAGCGTGCTAGCGAGCTCGTTTGCATATTGACGCACGTGCACTGCTGTCTGCTGCTGTCTCTGGTCGTCTGCATGACACTGCAGCGTCAACGCAAGCGACACGAGTGCTAGTGCTGCAACGACAGGGTTCGGTCCTGCTTGCACGATGCACCAGAGCTCGCGCGACGCGAGGATCGCAGCTGGCGCAGCGTCGAGGTCCTGCTGCAGCGCGGCGTTTGCTGCAACGACGAGCTGCATGTAGCGCACTTGGCGACGCTTGTCGCCTCCTTTGAGTGCGAGTGCGCTCTTGACTGAGCTCTTGAGCTCCTCCGGCACACTGCTCTGTGCCACAGCAGCAGCTGCAGCACTGCGTGCAGCTTGGAGCTGCTCGTGCGAGAGGACGACTTTGCACTTGGTGAGACAGCGTGCAAGGTGCGCGCTCTTGCCAGTATGTACGAGACGCTTGGTGCACACAGGACACTCCCAGTACGTTGTCGTTGTTGTTGTTGCTGCTGTCGTGGGTGGACTCGACGCTCCAAGCGCTGTGGCTGGTGCGCTTGCTAGAGCAGTGTGGCAGAGCGAGAGCGCTGCGCGTACAAAGTCCTGTGCGTTGACGAGTCGCTGACGCAAGAGAGTCGCGAGTGCAGTAATGTCTTGGTGCTCTGCGTACTCGTCCTGGACGAGCATACTGAGTGCGAGCGTGAGCAAGTGCGGATTGGCCGAGCGCATCAAACTCGGTGCGCCGTGAGCGTCGTGCTGCAGCGCCCGAGCAAACGCGTAGACGTTCTTCTTGATCACACTATGGACAACGTGGAGCATCGTGACGAGTGTGACGCTGCGGTCAAACGAGCTGCGCTGGTCATGTGGCTCGCTGTGTGCGGCAGTAGCAACGGCAGCAGTAGCGCACGAAGAAGGTGCGTCGTCGTTGTCACTGGATGGCGCAGTGGCAGCAGCATCCGCAGCACTGGAGTGTGCAGTCGGCGCGCTCGGTGCGTCGCGCTCTTTGCGCACGTGGTACTTGATCGTCGAGATCGGAATGCCAGTCGCTTTCGAGATCTTCTTGTACCCAAAGCCGCATGCGTGGTGCTGCAGACAGAGCTGGCGCGTCACAGGCGTGAAGCGTCGGTTGCGGCGACTCTGCTTTGCCTCTGTGAGCTTCTGCAGGCGAGCGTGGCTAGTAGTGCTGTTGCTGTTGCTAGCTGCATTCGCAGCGTCTCGCGCATGTCTGTACATGATACACACATTGATCGATACATACATGCGTCACATACAATGTGATAGGCGCTGGTACTCATGTCAGAAGCTCGAGTGCCATGCCATGATGTAAGACACGCGAGCATACCTTGTGCGCGCCATGGCTTGCTCAAGCGAGCGATCGTTTGCGTGTGGCGCGAAGGAGGAAGGTTGGAGAGTGTGCTGGCATGGACAGCGCGCAGCGCGAGGCGAGGCGCGACTGTTGTGGAGCCATACCTGTTCGAGACGAAATGGCCCCCGTCGCCGTCGGCATCATCCAGCGTCTCGAGCATCCGCCATCGGAGAGCTCTTGTCGTCGTCGGACAAATGTGCAAAATCCCATGCAGGTCAAGTATCGCTGACTGCTGAAGTGCGCTAGCTAAAGGCTTGCTCAAGGCTCTGTGTGTGCGAGCTGGCAAACCCTTGTACCGACACCAAGGAGCGCCACATGCTAGCACGTGCATCGACATCTCGACGCTTGGAGCTCATTGACACTCACCTCTTTCACTGGCGTCTCGCGATCCGAGCGACGATGCTCGCACTTCGGTGTACTTCCAAGCTAGCGAATCGACCGACAAGTGTTGGCGCTACGGCGCTTCG
>JAASFN010001045.1:0-10915 GCA_023333795.1 Globisporangium rhizosaccharum | reverse complement strand
GCACGGAGTACATCAGTGCGTTCTGGAACGTGGCCAACTGGGACCAAGTCGTCGCGTACTATGACGAGTTTGCGTCCAAGCAAGCGCCGATCCCGATCCCAGGCAACTAAGAGACAGAGCATGAGAGTGCGAAGATGTGTGTGTGAGTCCGTTATCGACAGTGCGTGAAGTTAGCTTGATCCATGTATTCATGCGAACGAGAGAACCATCGTTTGGTCTCGAGTTTCCACTCACTTGCAATCGCTGCTACATCAGTCGTTCTGATGTTGAGATGGTGCGATGATCGACTTTGCCGATCTCCACGACGTGTGCCATCTCAGAACCTTGCGAGCAAAGTGACCGATCGATCAAGCGAGCTCTCGTGGCACCGGCACGTGCAAGTGCGTACCTGAACAACAACGAAGCAGTGGGAAGCAACCTCGATGCTGGCGATCGCTGCAGAAGTGGGAACGAAAGAGATCGGATCGGATCGGATCAGCTCTAACGTCGGAGCAACGACGACGCGCTCGAGGCAAAGAGTCTGCGAGATGACGCTTCGCAGGGTTGCATGTAAAGGCGAGGCCAGTGAATACATGTCTTGTCAAAGTATACAAACGAGATCCTGAATCTCGAATCTGTTGTTTGTTGATGTAAATGGCCCGGCTTTGTATTGCATGTCAACTCGGTCGTCGAATTGTAGCCAATACAATCTCCAAGTCACATGTTCGCGTTGGAATCCTCATTCTAGCAACTATAGTGAATCACTAACAACAACGATGCAATTCGAATCTGCCGCCGAAATGGTGTGCACGACACCATTTTCGCTGCACTTCCAGCAAGTACGTGGCGCTGCATGTGCATGTGTGCCTCATGATCGTGTGTGCCTGTGCCTGTGTGCGTGTCCCACCAAAACCCGAGCTGCCTGCGCACTCGAAGCACTCCACTGCGTTTACTGCATGGCGCTTCGACAGGCGAGTGAACCAGACTCGCATGGCGTACACACCCGTCGTCGACTCCTCGATCCGCGTGCTCGCGCAGTCTTGCGGCTCCTGTCGCTGCTGTATGTGTGTGGGCGTGCCCTCGCATGAACCTCACGCGATGCTCAAGCGCTCGCTCAAGCTCGCAGGATAGAGAGAGGCGGGGAGATGGAGAGCTGGAGGAACAGAATGCATCAGCCACGCGGCAGTCACTTTCAGTCACCGCGTGACATCCATGGCGCATAGCCGGTCGAGCGCTCGCTCGCCCACGCCCCTACATTCTCACTTGCCATTTGCTCACAGTCGTCTGATGGCGAGTGCACCTGCTGTCCACACTCTCTCTTGCTCGCGACGCGACAGCCACTGTCGCTGTCGAGGCTCATTGACACGCTCCGCTCGGCAGCGCGGCGACTCGCACACACGCGCGCTTGTCGCCGACGTCCTCAGTCGAGAAAGAGCGCAGCGAGACGCACCACCGAGCTCACCAGCAGTAGCACACAGCGTGCTCCATTCTTTATCGTCGCCACTGTCGCCGTCGATCCTCGCTTCTAACTTGCTAGACGCCTACGCACAAGCACACCCATGCCGTCGACACTCCAGTACACGTACGCACGCTCGGCCGACCAGCCATATGCAATCGATATGCTGCCACTCCCAGACGCCGAGAAGACCGCGCTGCTCACAGAAGCTCGCGCTGCGTACCGCAAGCTCTTTTCAGCCATGACAATCGCAAAGAACGGCTCGGACGCGACGGTCGTCGCAGGACTCAGTGGCGTGACAACGACCAAGTCGATCATGTTCTGCACCACGACGACTGTGTACGGCACGCTCGAAGAAGTCGCAGCGCTGTACGTGACGGACGACACGTCGATCGTGCTTGACTTTGCCGAGTCAAAGCGGCTGTATACGCTCGAGACGCCGTCCAAGCACGCGCCGATGCGGTACAGTGGCGTGCGCTGGTCGCGCTGGAAGTCGCCGAGCAAGCTCGTGGCAGACCGCGACTTGCTCTACGTCGAGTTCATGGACGCGTTCACGGACCAAGACACGGGTCGCCGCGGCTGGGCGCGCTGCACCAAGTCAATCGTGCATCCGTGCTGCCCCGAGTCGCAGCATCCGTACGGCCCCGTGCGCGCCGAGGTCTTTTGCTCCGGCATGATCTTGCGCGAGACCGATACATTCGGTGTCCTCGAAGTCTCGACACTCGTGCACATTGATACGCAAGGCGTGCCGACGTTCATTGCGCAGAAGGTGCTCAATAGCCGCAAGAAGACTGCTGTGAACGTCAACCACGTGCTCAAGCTCGTGCGGCAGATGCACGGCGACGCTGTCGAGGACGGGACACTCGATGACCATAGCGACGACCGCAAGTGCCGCTCGTGCAACGACCACATCTCCAAGTGGACACGCGCGCGCCACTGCCGCCACTGTGACGAGGTACGAGCGACTGCAGCGCTGTTTGTCTGTCTGATGAGTGCTCGAGACGCCGGGACTGACGCCCTTGTGTCTCTCTTCTGTCTTAACGCTAGCTCCTGTGTAAGAAGTGCGCACTGATCAGCTACGCGAACTCGGGTCTCGCTGGAAAGACCACGCGCATGTGCATTGACTGCGGCAGCGGCAAGCGCGCCGATATGCAAGCAGCGACGGCTACAGCAGCTGCAGGTTCCTCGACGCGCTCGCTGTCCGTGCCGCATCCTGCAAACTCAGGCAGTCGACGCCACACTGCCGATGTGTTTGCGAACGCCATGGCCATGCGCAAAGGCTCGAGTCGCTCGATTGACACCGAGTCTGTCACGAGCGCTCCAGACGACGGCGACGCTGCGCTCGAGCTCCTCAGTGAGCTCCACTTGCGCGAGAGCGGCAAAGACGCAGCAGCGCCAGCTCTGAAGCGGCAAACGAGTCGTCCACAGAGTCGCCGCTTGGACCACCAACACTCGTCGTCGTCGTCGACTGCAGCAAACTTCCAGCGCCTCAACTCGCGCGAACGCGGCGCGTCGCTCTTGAACGAAGCGCCACAGAAGCGCCGCGATGCACCAGTGGACCTCTCGTACCTCAACGACCTCGTGAGCGCAAAGGCAAAGTGAATGAATGAGCGAGTGAGAGTGAGGGCGTGAGAGTGAGGGAGCCATGGACCAGGACCTCTATTTATTCAGAAGTGTGTGTGCTGTGATCAGCGCACGAGCGACCGCTTGAGCTCGTCGGTGACGCTCAGGTCGCTCGCTCTCAAAGCACACAGCCGCAGCAGCTGATACGACCAATAGTGAACGAAATGACTGACGTACGTCTTGCTGATTCATTGCGAGAGCTCCTTGCGTAGTGTAGGACTTGATTCATCGGCGCACGTGTGCTCTTGCACGTCCTTGGGGTACATGCACCTCGGGGACGGATTAGCCGCGCCTGGTTCTCGACGTGAAGCGATGTCTTGTCGCTTGCGAGTGAATCGTCCGACTGCCTCCAGTGAAGCGGTGTCAAGAGCGAGGAAGAGTTGCTCTCGACGTGGAACACATGCTTCAGTTTTCAAGCGCGTGTCCTCAACGTCGAACCTCGACGTGGTCACTCTCTTGAATGCGCTCACTCGCATGTTCACACGGTGCTGTCACGACGAGGATTCACTGTGGTGTCACGCTGGCGTTTGACTTACCGTGGGTACGTCGCTTGGTCCGCCATGTGTCAAGTGGAGCGACCTCTCGTTGTCGACTGTCCTAGAGAGCTCGAGCAAGAGTGAGCTGATCCGATCGGACGGACCTACACGAGCGAACGAACGGATCCATTCAAGTGTCCAGACACAATCTGTTTCGACACCCTTTGACCTCTACAGAAGGCTCCCGACGTCAAGAGAGCATGCGTTGAGTGTATCGCGGCTCGTGTGAAAGACCGGGACGCATGAGCACGAGGCTCAAAGAATTCGAACTCAAGCGTATCGGATTGATTTCGAAATCCGGTAAATAAACAATCACGACCCTACAGCGAGCGAGACATCAGCACTCAAGTCGCACCTCCTTCGATCAGAGACGCCATCGACGCACCGGTGGCTCGACTCATACCAGCTACGTGCACTGACTGCTACTACGACCGCGTGCTCGCAGTCTTGAAGCTCGAGAGGTACGACAGGTCAATGTCGCCTGCGTTCGGCGCTTTCTTCGTCGCTCGGTACCGCGACACATCGAGGTTGATGACTTTCGACTGCTGCTGCTGGGTCTGAGGTTGGTACTGCGCCTGCGACTGGTGGTACTCGCGCGATGGCGTGCGACTTGCAACCGACGCTGCACGACCCGGTGCGACAGACGCATACCGAGGCGCGGGCGCTGGCGGCAATGAGTTTGTCCGGAAGAGCGCAGCGCGGTCTTCGAGCATCGGCGGTGGGCTCTCGAGCTCCAAGCCATCGAGTGACGAAGCCGAGTGGCTGTAGAACGACGACGACGTCGACGGACTCATGCGCCGAGTCGATCGCTCTGTATCCATTCACATACACACACGTCCGTCAGTCATGAGTCAAGACAGATATGGCGAGAGCGTAGGCTCAGGACCACCAGGCATTCGAGAGGCAAGCACACGTACGGGACGATGCGCTCGATGCCTTGCGCGTCGGCGCGCGGTCGCGAAAGTCGCCCGAGTGGCTCCGGTGCGAGCCCGAGTCGGTGTACATGTCCAAGCGGCGGTCGTCGCTGTCGTCGAGGAAACGGTCGACGCAGTGCATGCAGATGCGCTTGAGCTTCTTCCCGCCCTCGATTGCGCAGTAGACAATGTCACTACAGCTCTTGCAGATCGGCTAGTGCCAGACACACACACAGAGCAACAGGCGTGAGTGTCTTGCTCAACTCACACACCACGAGCCATTGAGCGAAGCACACGCACCTCGCTGCACTCGCGGCACTTGCGACTCGTGACGCTCCACTTGGGCAGCACGTCGCCGCAGCCAAAGCACGCGCGCTCGCTCACGGGCACTTCGGTCATTGTCGTGAAGTCGGCGACCATGGACTCGTTCGCAGCGCGCGCGAGGCGGATGAGGTGCTCGAGCAAGTGCGCGTTCTTGGCTTTGCGCACGGCGACGAACTTGGTCATCCACGCCGGCAAGCCCTTTGTGTCGCAGTCGTAGAGCGTCACGACATCGAGCACACCAGGCGTGTCGCTCTCGGTGTAGATCGTCCCGGAGCACCCCAAGTGCGCGCGCACGATGTTGTGCGAGTGGATAAGCGGCGGGCAGCTGCGGTGGTGGAGCGACTGGGTGCAGCGTGCCCAGCCGCGGCGTCCGCGCTCGTCGACAAACGTGTCCATGTACTGGACGTCATAGACCACACAGAAGCACGTGAGTACGGGTGGTCGCCATGCACATAGGACAGGAGCAGGAGGACAAGGAGATGTACCTCAATGTAGCAGATGTCGCGCTGCCGCAGCAGCTTTGAGGGCGAGTGCCAGAGCGACCAGCGCAGTCCACATGCGCGCAGCGGGTGCTCGGCGCTCGGCTCGAGCAAGCGGTAGATCTCTTGCGACTGCGCAAAGCCGATCGCAGCGTTCGTGCGGTCAGAGAAGAAGACGTCTGCGACCTCTGGGATCGTCGCGTGGATCTGCGTCGGGACGCAGATGATCGCGCGCGTCGAGCGCGCAGACGACCGGACCTTCGTGCCAAAGCCTGCGGACATGGCGAAGCGGATGTTCTCAAAGAGCGTGCTGAACTCGGCCTTGCCGTGTGCAATGAGCTCCGCGCGCTCGCGCTCGCGCAGCGGCTCGGCGGTAAAGCGGATGCTGTACTGGTCGAGCGGCAGCGGCTCAATCATCCTGCGTGCGATTGTCGTCCGTGTCGTTCGCAGCGGCGTCCTGCGACTGCGACTGCGACTGCTGCTCTTGTCCCTGCTTCTCCTGCAGCGACTGCTGCTCGCGTCGAAAGCACGAGGTCAATGCGCGTTTGCGTGTGAGCTCGAGAATGACAGGCAGGTCGCGAGCGATGATCGGATTGCATTGAGCGACCAACCGAGCGAGCCTTTGACAGAGGAGGTGCATGCGGCGACTTGTCCTTTCTATGCGCAATTTTGACTGCCAAGTCAATCAAGTCAGTTGCGAGTCAGAGGTTCGAATCGAGCATACGAATTTCAAGTCAACGCGAATATACAAATCTCAAGTCAACGCAAATGCATACACATTTTAAGTCAAAGCAAAATCTCGGCACATTTTTAGTGCAAACTCCCCCCAAAGACTTGGGTTTGTTTGGCGTCTCGACACCGCCATCGTCTCCACATCGCTCCAGTTTGACTCGCTCGCACAAGCACTGCATGTTCACTGCGCTACCATGCGGTTCATGCGCATCCTGACCATCCGGACGAGCTCAAGACCTGTCAACTGCCAACACATGGTCCAACTCTCGCTACGGGTCGGATCAGGTCATGCAGCCGTCACTACACACAACAACAACAACACCAATCGCTCGGTCGCCCCGAGACGAAGGTAGGTTTGTAAATCGCAAACGTGACGCTTTGCACGAGCTCAAGGCACTCGCTCGCTCGCTCAATGAGACTTGCTTCGCGCATGTATGCTTGTTTGTTTGACTGCACTGTCATGTCATACTCGTTGTTCAGAATATCGAATCGTATTATGAGTGTTCATTCGAAAATATTAAGTCCAGAAAGTCATACCGCGCTGGTCACGTTTCTCGCATTCTTTTTCTGCTGAGCATGCAACATGCCCAACAATCACGACATTGACTGGCGAAATCCCAGCGACTCATGCTCGTGCTCGTTGCCGCCTGCTGCTGCGCTTGCAGCGCTCGCTAATATTGCGAGCGCGTGATACCAGTTCCGTTCTTCAGCGTTCTCTAGCATCAGGCGAGATCGCTCTCTACACTTGGCGTTTGCGTGTTTCTCCGCTTGTGTATCGCTGAGCCTATCTCTATCTCTCTTGCTTGAGAGAGAGAGAGAGCACCGGCCGGACTGCTGCTGGATCCACGGGCACCAATCGAGTGCTTGCTTGCATACATGGCCGAGCTGTCGTTTGCCATTCACATCGATGTCCCGACGCATGAGTCGCGATGACGCCTCTACGCGAGTGCCATTCGAGAGCCGATCGTCGCGGTTTACGCAGATTGGACCCATTTGCTCGCAATCGGAGGCGACGGCAACTGCAGAGGCGCGGCCGAGTGCGAGTCGTTGCGGCGGTAGACATGGCCATCGCGCGCCGAGCTCGAGCTCGAGCCAGCAAACATGCAGTCCGAGTGAACAGCGAACGTTGAAGCGCGCTGCCACCACATGGGCGATCTGCACACGATAGCGCCACCTCTTCGACCGTACCTCCACTCCTCTTCATCTTCTTCTTCTTCGCTGCTTGACACCTTGGACGAGGCGACCACCACCGCCAAGGCGTGTCGGTTGAAGGCGACAAAGACCGCGACTTGGACCTCGGAGCGTTCGCGCTTGAAGAACTCGCATCTTATCCTGCTCCACGTCAGTGTGTGTGGCAAACGCGACAAGGCCGGTCGACTCGACAGCAGCCTGTCCCTCAGCTCCTCGCGACCTCGCGACCTCTCTCTCGAGGTGGAGGCGCCACGTCAAACGCATGCTTGTTTGGGTCGTAGGCGCTCGATCCTCACAAGCGAGCAAGCACGTGTGCACTAGGACGAGCTGCCAATGCTCGCAGCAACATTCTCTCGAGCGTGCCCCGATCACGATGACGCTGAGCGCTGGATGTACATGCGCGCGTCGAGTGTGGAGACCGTGCACTGGAACACACAAGCACGGTGGAAGGAAGGTCCGCCCGTAGCCCTGCGAGCGCGCTCCCGTCCAGTCTTCCGCGACAAGACTCACGCGACGACTGCACGACCAAAGTGTGTGGCTCTGGTGCGAATTAGCGAAGCGTAGCACTCGCGCTCGAGCTACGCTCAACGAAGACATCGATTGATCGATCGATCGATCGCTTTGGGTGTGAGTGCGCGAAAGGACGCGCGCGCGCTCGAGCTCGAGCTTCAAGCGCGACAACTTTGGTACTCTACAGCCCAACACTAACGCTCCTACGACGCATCCATCCGTCCATCCATGCGTGCTTGCTTTCTTACTTCTTAGTGCACCGGCTCACTTGTAGCTGCTCAAGTACGAGAGGTCGAGCGACGCAGCGACTGGCGCCTCCTCCTCTTCTTCGTCTTCTGCTGTCTCATGCCCGGGCTTGGACTTGGACTTGTGCACGACTGCAGCAGCAGGCGTCTCGCGCGCGCAGTTAAAGCCTTGCTCCGACATGGCTTTGATCGGCCGTCCTGCTGCGAACGGATCGCGTCGCAGTCGTCGCTCATGCAGACGCTGCTGCTGCAGTCGATGCTCTTGGAGCTGCTGCAGTCGCTGCTGTTGCTGTTGGTGCTGCTGCTGGGAAGTGCTGTCGTGATGATAGAGCACGTGCCGCGTCGGCTCGCTCGTGTGCGATCCAATTGAGCTATCACTATCAAGACGGATGCGCTGGGGCACACCTTGCGTCTGACTCCGCTGTCGCTGGAGCTCGGCTTGCCGTTGCATGTCGCGGTACTGCTGATGGCGATAGAGCGGCTCGCTCGTTGCCCGTCCGCTCTGTCTCGACGTCCTCGACGCTGCTGGCGACGACGCGCTCGATCCTGCTTGACTACTTGCGACTGTGCGCGGTGTCCCAACGTCTCCTGCATGGGGATAGAGTGAGCGATAGCACATCCATGATCGTTAGCCGCTATCGGACTGAATGCCAGGATCGAGGGAGCGAGGACGATCGCAAGCACAACGTACGTGCAGTCGATGCGTTGCTGCTTGTGCGCGAACGGGATATGCTCGACGAGTCTTCGTCGTCCATGCGCGTGATCTTCACGCCGTACTCGTCTGCGCACGCAAAGCACGCTTGCTTCCGCCCGAGGTTCTCCACACGGTAGTTCTTCGCGACGATCTTGCAGCACTTCTTACACATGAACTACAGTCAAAGAGCACATGCACACGCACACGTGAGCACCGAGGCAGCGCGTACGCTACTAGCAGCTCCAGTACGACGTACAGCGCTGCAAAAGTGGCACTTGTGCTTGGCTTTCCACTTGGGCATGCGATTCGAGCACGCGCCGCAGCGCTCCTCGGCTCTGAGCTGCTGCGCAAGCGACGCCGCTTGCTCTTTCGACGCACCAGCGAGCAAGCGCGACATCTTGGCGTAGTGGTTGATCAGCTCCGCGTTGTTCTTCCCGCGCGCTTTCATGATCGCCGGCGCGAGGATCGCTGGGATCCGCGAGCGCTCGACGTTGTAGTAGAAGTAGCCGTTCAAGACGCCGGCGTGACTCGTCTCTTGGAAGAAGACGCCGCAGAAGTAGAGCTGTCCGCGATTCACGTTGAGCGTCTTGGAGAAGTCGGGACAGAGCGTGCTCTCGATCGAGTGCGAGAGCTTTGCCCAGCCGCGGCGACCGTTCTGCGCAACGTACGGCTTCATGACCTCGAGGTAGCAAAAGTCCTGGCCTTTTGCGAGGTGCCGGTTCGGCGACTTGAAGAGCGACCAGCGCAGTCCCGCGTACTCCATCGGCGCGCTCGGGTTCGGGCGCTGGAGCACCGCGAGCTCGCGCGACTCGGAGAAGTCGAGCACCATCTTCTTCTCGTCGTTGATGTACAAGTCGGCGATCTCTTCGAGCGTCCCGTAGATCTTGTGCTGCTCGAGCAGCGTGATGTACTTGTCTTCGTACGCGGGCTCTCTGGTGCGCTGCTTGCGCACGCGCTCGGCTTCACCGGTCTGTGCGCGGTGCAGGCGCTGGAGGAGCTCCTGGAACGCGCTGTTGCCAAAGCGCAGGAGCTCGCGCCGCTCGTGGTCCTCAAAGAAGTCGGCCATCGCTCTCTCGATAGCTCAATCGGATCCGTCTCAACTCGCGTCTGTGTGAGCGCGCGTACGTCTGCGTGAGCGAGAGTGAATAAGAACAACGGTGAGCGCGAACGCGTTGCGGCACTCGCGCGTTTGACAGGAAGGACGAAAGTGAGCGACGCTCGGAGCGTGTTGCTGGCGCGACGGACTGACGCTCGGAGATCGAGATGCACACTGTTGCGGTTGCTCCGTGACGACGGACCGACGGACGGGAAGAAGACACACACACGAGACCGTCGCGAGTGGATCCAGCGAGTGGCTCGCTCTGTAGGTGCGCATCGCGATCGCGATACGAGCGCGCGGTTCGGCGCTCAGCAAGCACGATCCGAGCGCACAGAGACCGAGCGCCCGCCTCGTTGCCTTTCATATCTCTCGTTGGCGCGAGAGCTCGGTCTCGAGCTCAAAAGAAGTGTTGTCAATGTTGCGTAAATCGTGCTTATGGTGCGCATATCGTGCTTATGTTGCGCGAACACTTTGGAGACGAGTCAGTTAGGCTGACTTTTGTCACCGCGAACCGACTCTTTCTTTCATTAGGGCTCCGATATTGGTTATCAGCTGACTCCTACACTCCTGGCCAAAATGATACGGCCACACACGTTTCGCAAAATATCTTTGCAACCACTTTGAATTTCGCAATGCTGTTTAGATATGTTTTTTTGCTCTGCCTGGGCGAATCTGTTGGTGTCGCTCGCGTTTCCAAACGAGCAGATCTGATGGTACCTTTCATACAAAAAACAGAATGTGCAACCTGGACAAAATTTACGGCCATCTGATTTGCATACAAATCTCTATATATTGCGATGGATAGAGATTGCTGCTCAATAGTGTGTCTTCCCACCTTTCTTCTTGATGACCTCGATGCACCTGTGTGGCATCGTTGCGATGATCTTGTTGAGTGTGTCCTGCGAGAGGCGATTCCATGCGGCGTGGAGTGCGACCTCAAGAGAAGCGACGCTGTCGTACTATGTTCCGTTTGAATACACATCTCTTGACATGATGGCTCAAACGTTCTCGATCGGGTTGAGGTCAGGAGAGCGAGCAGGCCAGTCAAGTGTGTGCACCTCGTGCTCCTCAAAGAAAGCACGTGTGGTCGTGGAGGTGTGAATTGAGGCATTGTCCTGTTGGAATGTGTAGTC
>JAASFN010001044.1:0-10915 GCA_023333795.1 Globisporangium rhizosaccharum | reverse complement strand
TCGCCGACCCAGAGCAGCAGCAGCAGCAGCAGCAAGAACATCCACCACAGGTGCACCAGACGCCAACGCCGTTCTGCGAAGCACAAGCAGAGCTTGCGATCCTGCTCCACGACTTCTTTCAGCTCGCGCAGCACCTCACGTGATAGTAGATAATAGCAGTAGATCAGATGTCCTAGACGCAAGCAGGTGCTGACGTCGTTTGTCTCGCAAACGATGCTCAATCAGCACCAGCGCCAGCGCCAGCTCCGCTCAGGAGCACCAGCTCCACCGCAAATAGCGCCATTGTCTAGAAATACACACTTCTCTTGATCTGATGCGCATCAATCAGAGACTCGAATCGCTCCTTGCATCCCACGAGCAAGGACGCACCTGCTCTGCTCTGCCGCCCTAAGTTCCTACGCTCACTGCGCTCCTACGTCTCCAGCAGGCGATAGAATGGAGCTTCATGGCGCGGACCAACAGCGCCGCCTCCAGCGCTTTCTCGACCTCGAGCGCCAACCGCCATCCAAGCCGCCTCTGCGCGCAACGAATGACGTGTCCGACATCGCTGGCGCCAAGCCGCTGCTCAAAGACCACGTGTACGTCAACAAGCCGCACTTTTACGATGCGCACGACATCCGCGGGTCTGTAAGCAAAGAGCTCCATCCAAAGAATCGCCGCATTGGCGACGACGATCGCTTCAAGCAACTCCCGATCGAAGGTCTCGTCCTACTGTTTGCTGCCTTAAGGCTTCGGTAGTCACTCACCTACATGGCACTCTTTGCGCTCGTCTCGCTAGGCTCGACGTCGCAGCCATCCGGCTTCAAGACGAACCGCGTCTGCAATCCGCTCTTGCCAGAGTACAAGCTCCCGTCGTTCACGAGTGCCCCACCAGTGCGCCCCACGCTCGTTCATACCCTCGTATGCGTGTCCTCTAAACGACGCCGTGCACTCACGACTGATGCGACTCTCTCACTCTTGCTCGCATTCGTGGCAGGTCGTGCCCAAGTTCCTCCGCAACAGCTACATCGTCACAGACATCCAAGGCACTTCAAGCAAGAAGAAAGCGATCGAGCATCCGCGCGATCCCATGAAGCTAGTACGTCCCGCTCTGGCGACGTGCAACGCCCATGTCGCTTCAGCTTGTAGATCGCCAGCTCGAGTTCTCACGGTTGCGTGTGCGTGTGATTGCTAGGACGACATTGCTGGCTCACAAGTCGGCTGGCTACCACGCAACAAGCGCGGACTGCGCGAGAACCCACCGCGCGACATCCTCGACGTCACTGACATCATCAACGTCGACTTCAAGTCGAGTCGCATCACGTACGTTGACACGTCCTTCTTAGTCGCCGTTGCGATCGCTCCTGCTCTCACTGACGTGTCTGAGGTGCTGCTGTGTAGGAACGTCCTGAACCCAGTGTACACTGTGAATGGCATGACGTCGCACGACGACGAGCACTCGCGTCCGACGCTCTTGCATCGCAAGCTCGACAAACCGAGCTACGCGCTCCAGACATCGGACATTGAGGTGTGTGGATGCCCACTGTGTAGAAGCTCCATAAGCGCTAGTCCATGGTGCAGAAGCCTCAGACTGACAAGAACACTGTGGGCAACGCTGTCGTGGCGCTAGGGTGCGAGCTGCAGCGACCCCGCCAAGTCTGTCGTCGCCGGCATCGTGAACGAGAACCGGCGCAACTTCCGCGCGATCAACGTCACAGACGACATCGTCGGCGCAAAAGCCGATACGTTCCTCCATAGCATCCGGAGCACGCGGTGCGTGGACCCGAACGTCCCCAACTACACTGCGCTCGACGGCCAGCGCGTCGACTCGAGCGCAGTGTCTGTCGGCAAGAGCATCGTCTTTGCTGACCTCATCAAGGACCACGACATGGTCTGGCACAAGGACGACGCAAAGGCGACGCGGCCGTACGTCGTCGCAAGCGTCGGGAACGTCGGCCTCACTGTGTCGAGCGAGCCCAAGGCAAAGAGCGGCGGCGCGAGGCGCTCGACTGCACCGACATCGCTCGTCAAGAGTAGCAGCCATCGTGGTGGCGGGACACCGTCTGGGGCGGATGCGTCCAAGCCCAGCAGCAGTCGCTTGACACCGGCCGAGAAGAAGCAAGTGCTGAGTCGTCAAGAGGAGATCCGGCTCGTGCGTGAGCTGTCCTAGACACAGAGACACAGCACAAGGCACTGGCAATGAACACTTACTCTCTCTTCTCTTCTTGTCTCTCATACACGCTCTCTCTATATGCAAGCGGACCGACAGTGTCTACCGAGCAACGCGATCGATCCATCGCGAGCTCCCATTTGTCTCACTTCATACTCAAGTCAAGTCAAAGATGTCGTCATCGATCGGTGCTGGTGCTGCCGTGCGTGGCACCTGCGCAGCGTCCGATGAGTACGACGCCGACTCAGTCTCAGTCGCTTCGTACTCGGACGGCATCGCAAACTCGAGCGAGTCAAAGTCAAACGACGACGCGCCGCGCATGTCGCCAGGCATCGCGATCGTTGCGCGCGCAGTCGTGTCGTCAAAGTCGTAGTCGTCCATCGCGTCAAAGTCACTTGGCTCGGTCGAGGCAGGCGTCTCCACTGCCGCCACCGCAGCAGCAGCAGCGGCGACTGGCACAGCCACACGAATCGGCACAGGCGCTGGGGCTTGGACTGGAGGTGCAGGAGGCGCCGCCATTGGCGCGGGCACTGGAGCAAACGGGTTCTTTGTCAGCGCTGCCGCTGCTCTCGCTGGTGCTGGCGTCGGTGGCTGACGCTGCTGTTGTTGACTCTGTGGACGACTCACTGGCGCAGACGCGTTGCTGCCGCCGTAGAGCGTGAGCTTGCGCGCCAACCGCGCGATCTGGTTGTCCAAGAAGCTCATGCCCTGTTTCCGGATCGTCGCCTGTAAGAGCTCGTCGTTCCCGAGCTTGTACGCGCGCACGAGGTCGTCAGCAAGTGCGCACTCGTCCGACGTGAGGAACGCGTCGTCCTGGAGCTGCCGCATGTACGCTTGGTCCGCTGCTGCGACGTCGCCACCGTTCGCGAGCAGGAGAATGAGCTCACTCAAGTACAGCTTATGGACGTTCTGGGGCTGGTCGATCTGCTGGAAGATCGCGACGAGACGTCCTAACACTGCGCGCGCATCGCTCAAGCGCTCGTGCTTGACCAGAAAGCTCAGCGTCTTGCGGAACGGCTCGACCGCAAAGTGCGGCTTGTCCTGTGCCTCCATGAGCGAACACGCGCGCGTGTAGAGCGCACTGAGCGCTCCAATGTCGCTCGCACCGTTGTCTTCACACGCCGTTGCGGCTTTCAAGAGTGCATCAGCGGCTTTCCCGAGCTCGCCCATGTCGCCATAGTGGCTGCTCGCTGCGTCGTACGCGTGTTCGACTTCGCGCAAGAGCGCGAGCTTGTCGGCGCCGCTCGCGCGTGCGTCGCGGATCTGCTGCACTGCGATCTTTGCGACGTGCTCGTAGTTCTGCGCTGCGCGGAAGCTCGACTTGTTCTTGATCTGCACGCCTGCGGCTTGTGTGAACACGCGCTTTGCAGTGTCTAAGTCCCCAGCTGCGCGATATGCGTCAGCAGCTTTCTCCAAGTGTGGCGCAGCGGCGAGGTAGTCGGGATTCCACCGCAGCATGCTCTTTGTGAGGTACTTCTCCGCCTGCTTGAGGTTCTCGTCGGCCTCTTTGCGCTTCTTGGCTTGCAGCGCAGACGCCATCGCTGCTGCTAGTGCTCGTGATGGTGGAGGAGGTCGAGCGCTTCTTGCAATGTGACGCGCTGCGATGCTGCAACCGTTGCTAATGTGATGACGATAGTGATAAAAATCAGCTTGTGTTATTGCGTAGCCCACATCAGAGATCTTGAGCCTGTGTTGCTGCAACATTTATCTTCGTGCAACATTCGATCGACATGACCACCAAGCGACGCAGATCTTCAGACTACAGAGTGAGCCTGACTCGCAATGCACAACGACGACAACGACGCGATGGTGTGCAGCAGTGATGCTGCAGCGAAGCAGGAAGAAGCACATCCAGACCTCAATGCCAGTGCAAGTGAAGCTCCTCAGCTACACAATTGCAGCAGAACTGTGCACAGTGATGCGTACCGCTTTGAAGTGACGCTCTGCAAGGACAAGTTCGGACTCGGGATCTACTTCACAGAAGCGCATGGCTGCGCGATCGTGGACCTCGAGCTACCGTTCTACCGTCTTCCAGACGACGGCGTTGCCCCTGGTGAAGCGAGCGGTATCATTGCACCAGGCGACGAGCTCTGTGCGATCGACGGTCGCTCGCTGCTTGGGTTGTCGTTCACAGCAGTCGTCGAAGCACTGCGGTGCATCCCCATGGGCGATGTCACACTGGCTTTCGAGCGTCCAATGCCGCGTCTCATTGTCGTCAAGTCCGACTCGCAGCGCGAGCTCACGTGTGACAAAAGCGCGAGTCGCGAGGCGCTTGAGAGCGACAGCGAGAGCAACCAGCGCGAAGAGAGCGAGCGGCGGTCCAAGCGCTGGGGCGTCTTTGAGCGTCTAAGCTCGACGGCAGCGTCGATCACTAGCAGCAACTCAGCATCGTCATCTAGTACTGCAGCGATGGCCATGGAGATCGCTGCTCTCGAAGCTGCAGTCCTAGAGCTCGAGACCAAGCTACAGGCAGCTGATGCAGCGCTCGAGCGCGAGCAAAAGTGCCGCTTCCTCGCCGAGAAGAAGAACATTTTGTATCGCAATGAGCTCTTGCGTGCGACGGAAGAGAACACGTCGCTACGCTTCCAGCTCGCGCGCCAGGCAAACGCACATGCACAGCACGACAAGTTCTGCCGTGATCACGTTCATGTTGCAATCTAGGATGGTTTGTAGGTAGCAATGGACGAATCACAGCGCGCTAATCCTTTTGTAGGTTGCTAAATATGTAGCCATCTCGATTTGTCACTGAAGTCTCAGCAAGAGGTTCTAGTCCTGGACTCGTCAGTGCGCGCTTAGTGCTCACTCTTGTCTCGTGCGCTTAAGACGCCACGGACTGTCAATGACGACGATCGCAGTGCCCTACGGTCACTCTGACGGTGTTGACAATGTCATCATGGACCCAACGACAGCAATCGAGGACAACGACGATGATGCGACGTTTGAAGACAGCGGCAGTGGCTCGTACGTGTGCTCCATGTCGGCTGACATCGACCTCACGCTGCGCGACGACCTCGCAGCCAACGTACAGGACTACTTGAGCCGCATTGTCGACGAGCTCCACCTCATCAGTCGCTGGACGACCGACTGCTGCCGCTTCATGCTCATGCACCAGGAGAAGCAGACACGCGAGCATCACGCGCTCCAGCGCCGTCTCTCGCGCGAGCCAACGGTGGTTGCATCGAAAGACAGCGTCACTCCAGCGCCTCCATCAGCAGAGAGACTACTGTTCCAGACCGAGCTCGAGCTACTTCGACAGGACACGCAACGCACACAGCACGAGCTCTCGCAGCGCTGCACGAGCACACTTGCGTACATGCAGACAGCAATGCGAGCTGAGCACGACGAGCAACTGCGCGAGCTCCAGACGCAGTTTGACGACAAACTCCGGTTCTTCACGCAGCAGACGCTCGAGGTCTTGGACAAACGCCAGAGCGAGAGCGACGCGCGCATCCAGAGCGTCGACACGAGTGTCCGGCAGCTTCAGCGGCAGGTCGCAGACGACCAGACGCAGCTCCGTGCGCTCGAAGCGTCGATGACAAGCTCCATTGGAGTGCTATCAAGTTCATTGCATGCTCAACAGAGCGACGCTGCTGCATGCATACGACGCGTAGAGAACGCTGAGGCGGCGCTAGGACTCCAGCTCACAGACATGCGGAGTCGCATGGACGACGCGCTGCAGAGTCTGCGAGCCGCACAGACGCAGCTCACGTCCAAGCTCCAAGTCACACGCATGGAGCTCCATGAGAGCGCGAACGAGTGTCAGCGCAAGCTGCAGCAGCTCAGCAAGTGCGTACAGCACCGCAGCGCGACGCTCCAACACAGTGTGTTCAAACTGCCAGTGCCAGCTGCCCAGCTCGGAGTGCAGGTGTCTGGGACTAAACCGTGCACATCGCCACACGGAGCACCACTGTTCGACCTCGGAGGCAGTGGGCGCATGCCCACTGGCGTCGCAGCGATGACAGCACTGGCGACACCCGACTGCTTCCTGTACGCGAAAGCCAAGCTTCCGCAGCGCGACGCCTCCGAGTCCATGGCAGCAGCAACACCAGCTCCAGTCAAGCGAGCAGCACCACCGACGTCGCCGCAGAGAGCATCGAGTGCGACTGGCAGCAGTGCAGTCGTGGTAAATGACACCAACCACGTCTCAATGCGTGCATCGACTTCTGAGAAGCGATGGCGCGACGCTCGACCGCCAGATCTGGATGCAGCACTCGTGATCCAGCAGTCGGTGCTCTCGAAGCCGCCTGGACGCGAGGACGACGGCTTCAGTGATGCGAACGAGGCATCTCTCGCGAGCACCATCGTCGTCTCACTGTCGAGCTCAACACCATCGGACGTCAGTCAGCCACACAACGAAGAGAGCGCATCACACATGCGCTTATCGCTTGCAGGGACATCAAGCGCCACGACCGCACCAGGTACCTCGTCATCGCATCATTCACAAGAACAGCAGGCGCTGCAGTCACCTGCTGCATCGCCACGCAAGCTCCAAGCGTCGCGACTCCGTGATCCCATTCGCAGCTCCAGCACTTGTAGCTCTTCGTCGCCATCAGTGACTGCGCGTCCAGCCGCAGCCGCAGCGCCTCATCGACCAGACACGTCGCGGCGATCGACAACCGCGAGCCATTGACCAAACAAAGACGAGCTTAGGACAGAGAGAGAGAAGTAGGTTGACTGGTGTGGCGTGCGTACTAGCAGCTCGCCTGTGAGTCTTACTGCGCACAGCTCTACTGTCGTTTACTGCGCATTCAGTGCTCGAGAGTGGTGCGGATGCATCCACTTGACTACCACTCAGGAGCTAGCACGAGATGACGTTGCAGAGGTTCTTCCACCGAGGTGGCTCGACGTGCGCCTTGGCGATGCTGCTCGCGTACGTCCCGAGGTCTTTGATCCAGAGCGCAAACTCCTCCAAGTTGCTACGCAAGCGCTCGTTCACGTTCTCGTCTGGGCTCGAGATGTAGTCGACGTAGAAGATGTAGTCCCTACACAGTCATCCATCCACACATCCGTCCTCAGTCCTCACCTACAGTCTCTAGTCCTCAGATCCACTGTCGTAACTACACAGGAGACGTACCAGTGGTGCGTCTCGGACGTAAAGAGCGAGCCGGCAGTCGCCGCTGGTCGGCTCTCGATCTTGATGATCATGACGTTCCGCAACGCAAACGCCGCGACGATCTTGAACAGCGCCTGCGCTTCGTTCGGCACGGCGATCACGACACTCGACTTCTTGCGCACGATCGCACTCGACGACGCGCCAAGCGGCAGTGGCGTCGCGTCCAAGCGCCCGAGGATCATGTACCGCGTCTCGTTGTTCAGCTCGTTCCCTACGCCTTTCGCTACGACTGTGAGTCCGTGTGCGAGCGCTGCTTGCTCGCTTGCAATCGCAGCGACGCGCGTCTCGTTCTCGTGCTTCACGATCTGACACGCCCCGGCGCTGTCCCACGTCGCTTGGCGGTCAATGATCAAGCCGATCTTGCGCTCCAAGTCGCAGATGTAGTCTTCGCAGTGGTCCAAGATCGCAGGGTGCGATAGGAGACACCGAATGTCTTCGAGCTTCGCAGTCGGGAGCGCGCAGACGCAGAGCTCTTGGACGCACGCGATCTCGCCCACGATCTTCAGGTGCGACGCAATGAGGCGGTCGAGGTTCCCGTGGAACGTCCCAGAGATCGAGTTCTCGACAGGAAGGACGCCGTACTCGACTTCGCCGCGCTCAATGGCGTCCATGACGTACCCCATCTGCGCGTACCCGACAGTCTCAAAGTCTGGCGGCGACAGCGCCTTGCGCTGCTGGAGCTCTGTGAACGCTGAGCGCGCCGCGACGTCTGAGAACGCGCCTTCTTTGCCCTGGAAGCCGATGAGAAGGAAGTCCTCTTGGATAGCAGTAGCGGCAGCAGCAGTCGCTTGCTTCTTCGTTGGCGTCGCGTCAGTCGTTAGTGGTGCAGTGGCGATTGTACTGTCGTGGACGCTTGTTACAGTGTCGGTATGGCTCTCGGTTGTACTGGCACTGGCGTCAGCAGTAGGCGCACTGCCATTGCTACTGCTGCTACCACTGACTGCTGCGTCAGCTTTGCGCTTTGCAGACGCACTGTGCGCTGATACCGCGCGCTCGCCAGTCGACGGTCGTCGTCCAGCGCCAGGCAAGCGACGTGCATTTGGATGCAGCTCTGCGAGCTGCGATTCCTTGTCGCGCCATGCGCGAATGCAATTTCGGTCGACGTTGTAGCGCTTCGCGACTGCGCGGAGCGACTCGCTCTTTGCGGCCTGGACGATCGCAAGTTTCTCTTCGACCGTGTAGCTGCGCTTCTTCGTCGTTGGTGCCGCCGCCTTTGCTGGCGCTGCTGGAGGCGCTGGTACTGCTGCGCCTTGATCTGCCATGCTCGCCTTGGCTCTTCTCGTCACAAGAAGTGCTTGCACGTTGCGATTGTGATTGTGCCACATCATGACACACCATATTTGAGTTGTCCACATTGAATACGTAAAAATGTGAGGTAATCCACACTAATAATGGGTGCTTGGCCCATGTGACAATCGAATACAGATGACAAGCTTAAGATCCTCGAATGTGTTAGTGTAAGCCACACTATGCTTCCAAAATCGGTCCAGGTGCCATAAAATAGTGTGCCAAACGCTATTTCCGCACGGTTTCCCAAGTCCCAACCAGACACACACTCCACACAGTCAGTCACACCATCGAAGCTCGAGCACCATCGAGCAGAGCGCCATCGATCGATCGACCGGCTGCGTGCGCTCTTGATCGCTCGACGCACGTATAGCAGCAGCAGCAGCTCTCTGCGCACATATACGACCACACAGCACTAACACACGCACATACGAATCACAATGAGCTACAACGACAACAACCGACGCGGCGGCTTTGGCGGCCGCAGCCGTGGACGTGGCGGTCGCGGTCGAGGCGGGTACAACTCCGGCGGTGGTGGCCGTGGCGGCTACAACAGCGGACTTGGGAGCGAGATCTGCCGGCACTTTGTCGACGGCAAGTGCGGCTTTGGGACCGAAGGGCGGCCGTGTCGGTACCCGCACTTTGTGAAGAAGATCGGCGAGACGCGCGGCCACAGCGGCGCGATCAAAGACGTCGCGATCTGGACGGCGCACCAGCAGCTCTTCACGTGCTCCATGGACGCGACGATCAAGTGGTGGGACTGCGCGTCGTGGAACGAGATCTCGACCATTAGCGTCGCGGATACAGCAGCCGCGTCCAGTGGCAGCAACAGCGGCTTTGGCGCTTCGAGCAGCAGCGGCGGTGGCCGCGGCGCTGGTGCCCGCGACCGTGAAAAAGGCGAAGGCGTC
Source organism: Globisporangium rhizosaccharum (assembly GCA_023333795.1). NCBI lineage: Eukaryota > Oomycota > Peronosporomycetes > Pythiales > Pythiaceae > Globisporangium > Globisporangium rhizosaccharum. Next base: position 1,458 of record JAASFN010001044.1, on the reverse strand, counting down.
TCGGCCATGGTGCTCGCAGGTCCGTTCCTCTTTGCAGGCTACGAAGGCGCGTTCCCGTTCAACGCCAAAGTCCCAGTCGGCATGATTCGCGGCTGGAACTTGGAGAACCAGGCGCAGCCGCCGTACGAGTTCCGCGTGTCCGAGTCGCTGCCGTTTGCGCACGCGCAGAGCGTCTTGTCACTCGCAGTTGCGACCGACTCGGCGGGCAATGCGACGCTCTTTAGTGGCGGCTCAGACGGACTCATTCGCTACTGGCAGCTCGACGCGACGACGAACGAGTTCAAGTGCCGCGGGACGTTGGAAGGCCACGTGCGCGGTGTTACGCGGCTCAAGACGTTTGTTGTTGGCACTGCGCCCATGTACGATGCCTTGCTGTGTCTTGGATAGAGGGAATGTGGGACTGTATGTCATGTATAGAGATGATGAGGTGTGTGTCTTGGATAGAGGTGACTTACATTCTCGATGGCAATGCACTGCAGCTTGGCGTCAGCATCGATGGACACGACGATCCGGTTATGGGACCTCTCGACGTACCAGTGCGTGAAGGTGCTTGCGAGTGACGAGAACGGCCACACGAACGCAGTGACGGACCTCGAGTTCTGGGTGAACCAAGCCGAGACGTTCCTCATTAGCGGCGGTCTCGACTGCGAGATCATTGTCTGGAGTCTCGCACCGCCGTTCCAGCAGCTCTTCAAAGAGACGCAGGACAATCCCGTGACCGCGCTCTGCGGCACGCAAGACACGGCGCAGACACCTGTGCTCCTCGTTGGCACATCGGTACGTAGTGTTGGTCTGAGACTGAGTGTAGGTCCGTATGACTGACCTATCTACGCTGTCGATGTATCTAGGACGGGTCGATCACAGTGAAGGAGCTGCCGTCATTTGCGTACAAGACGACGCTCTCGGGCTCAGCGAACATCGGCCACCAGGACGCTGTGCGGCGCATTGCCACGGGTCCGCTCAACACATTCTTCTCGGTCGGGAACGACCGCAAGATGCTCGCGTGGCAGATCACAGGCGACGCGGCGGCGATTCAGCCCAAGCAGTAGGGCATTGCGAGCCACTCAAGACGCCAGGAGGAGGATGACGACACGAGTTAGTCGAGCGACTCATGAGAGAAAGAGAACGAGAACGAGAGAGAGAGCGACAGGACGCTCAGTAGGAAGCAGTAGACGCCAGTAGCGCACACAGTCACGCTACGTGAATGAGAGAGAGAGCGAGAGCCAGCGATGTCCAGGCTGTGATACACAGGACTGACGCTCCATACACATGTACGGACTGACTGTATCAGTCTCTCACGCTCTGACTTGAAGGACTACGTGAGGTGCTGCGCGAGCTGAAAGAAGTCGTGGAGCAGGATCGCAAGCTCTGCTTGTGCTTCGCAGAACGGCGTTGGCGTCTGGTGCACCTGTGGTGGATGTTCTTGCTGCTGCTGCTGCTGCTGCTCTGGGTCGGCGA
>JAASFN010001043.1:0-10929 GCA_023333795.1 Globisporangium rhizosaccharum | reverse complement strand
GTGTGAAGCATGGTAATGGCAGCACTTGCGCGCCCTTGCTGGTGGTGCGTGTGCATACACACAGACAGCTGACGCCACAATGCTTGCATTGTGCGTATGTGCACGTGCTCGAGTAGGCAGCAGACCGGTTCAATATCAACCCCAACTTGTGAAACTCGAGGTCTCGCTCTCTTTACTCTCAACCTGTCGAATCAAGTCGAGACCAACCTGTATCCCTCCTCGCACGGGGCGATCTAGCTTTGCCACGCGAACGCTGAGTGCTTAGACAGTCAGGGTAGTCAGGCATCCGCGAGGAGACGCATAGATTGCTGGAACAAGCGAGACAGAGTGACTTTGGATCTCACGCACCTTGAGTCTCACACGAGGCACTCGGGACGCACTCATGGATCTGTCCTTCATAGCATCTCGAATGAAATCGAAATGAGCAAAGTCGAGCCCACGTGTTTTGAGTGGCGAGTCCAAGACGCGCTCGCGCGACGTCATCAAGGAGATTGCCACCATCTCATCCGGCTCTGTCTGAGTCCTTGTTCCAACAAACACATCTGTGGACGTCTGCGTTCGCACCAGGCAACGCAGTTTGCTTGGACTCGCATCACGGCACTAAGTTTACCGCTCAGTCGGCTCTTATGCTCACTTCTCGTCTGTATCCGATCCATTATCGCACGCGCATGACTCGAAACGTCAGCAGTAGTATGTAGCAGCACCTCCTGCTGTAGTCTCCTCAAAGATAGCGCGTCGAGGACCTACTTGCGTCGGCATGGCAGCGCTCACTTTGTGCATCGCACAGACGACTCGCGCGCGTCCTGGCACAAGTACTGACGCTCGAGTCAATCAATCGACGCACGAAGCTGCCGCCTATTTTCAAATCTCGCTTCGGCGCTGGCACTTCGGCGCTGGACGGAGTGCACTATACTACACCTCTCAGTGCGCTCGTAGCGATGCCCGAGCACGCACATGTCTCGGCAGCAACAGCTGATCATGGGCTAGCAACATCCGCAGTAGCCGCGAGTGCTCCAAGTCCAGCGATAGTCCAGTCGCCGGTGAAGAAGATGTCCCGCACCGCTGCGCTGCGGCGTCAATGGAGCCATCGCGACATGGCGAAGAAGAAGAGCTTGCCTGCTGCGCTGCTGTCGTTCAGCTACGTCGAGAACAGAAGGCTCAGTGGTCAGATCTTTGTCGCTGGTGCGATTAGACTGCAAGCTCCTACTGCTGCGATGGCAGCAGCGACAACGACGACAAGCAGCTCGACTACCAGCTCGGCAACATCTGCAACACCAGCAGCGCCGCTCGTAAAGCGCAAGTCGCGAGCGTCGCGAGCGACAGACGCGCTTGCAAGGTTCTTCCACAACCCACGGCGATCTTCCGACTCGAGCAGTAAAGTGGACGGCGCCACTGCGCCTGCGACGTCTGAAGAGCGTCGTTTCTGGCCACGTCGGCTCATAAGCGAGAAGAAGGTCACGCCAGCACAGCCGACAGGATCAGCGGTAGCTCCAAGCACTGGTCTACACGGCTCGATTGGCGACACAGGCAAGAGTGACGCTGTTCGAGCACCGCATCATGCAGAGACACCAACTGGAGCGCCAGGAAGAACTGCAGCCACGACAAAGCGCAGATCGCGCGTGAACCCGCGCGCGACACCATCTTCACAGTCATCAGCGTCGCGTCACCACTACGACGGTGTCAACAGCAGCAGCAGCCGCACGCACTCGCCAACTGCGCTTCGCCGCCGCGACAGCGCTGCATCGCCTCCACCGCGACCTGCGATCCTCGAGCCGCCGTTCACGCCACAGTACACTCTCGAAGCGTTTGGCGCGGAGCTGACGGAGCTCGAGAAGACCGAAGTGCTCGAGCACGGCGATATCTACTTCTTCTCGTCGCTCAGCGTCAAGGCGCGGCGGTGCAACGGGAAGATCCAGGGCAGCACGAGGAACTTGGGTGTCGCGGCTATCAGCTCTAATAACGATAGTGCAAGTGCACCCGGCGCTGTCCTACATGCGTCGAGTGCGAGCGAGAGCGCGCAGCCAGCTCCGACGACTGCGCCACCACCAGTCGAGCTCTTTAACGACGGCTACGACGACGAGCGCGGCGACTACCTCGTGCTCACGCACGACCACCTCGCGTACCGCTTTGAAGTGCTCCATACGCTCGGGTCCGGGTCGTTTGGGCAAGTCGTGTGCTGTCTCGACCACCAGACGCAGCAGCAAGTCGCCGTGAAGATCATTCGGAACCGCAAGAAGTACCGCGAGCAGTCGCTCGTGGAGGTCCAGATCCTCTCGCAGCTCCACGCAGCGACGCATCGCACGAGCATGACACACGCAAGCGCGACACTGTCGTCTCCACATGCACGCATCGTGACGATGCACGCGTACTTTCTCTTCCGGAGCCACCTCTGCATTGTCTTTGAGCTCCTCGGTCTCAACCTCTACGAGCACCTGAAGCTCCGGTTCTTCCAAGGCCTGGCGCTCGACAACGTCCGTGCGATCGCGGCGCAGCTCGTGGCGACGCTCCGCGTGCTCGAGACCGAGCGCGTGATCCACTGCGACCTCAAGCCCGAGAACATCTTGATCAAGCCGTCGAGCGACGTTGCACGCGTGAGTGCGAGCCAGCGCCTCGTGCACGCGACGACTGCGCACGCACACGCGCGCATTGACGACGTCTGCCTCATTGACTTTGGCAGTAGCTGCGTCGAGACAGCAGCGGTGTTCACGTACATCCAGAGCCGCTTCTACCGCAGCCCGGAAGTGATCTTGGGCTGTCCGTACAGCACGGCGATCGACATGTGGAGCCTCGGGTGCATCCTCGCGGAGCTCTACACTGGCTACCCGCTGTTTGCAGGCGAGAGCGAGGCCGAGCAGCTCGCGTGTATCATGGAGCTCCTCGGTCTCCCGTCGCACGACATGCTCCTGCACGCGCGGCGGCGACGCCACTTCTTCACAGAGAGCGCGTCAGACGGCGACCACGCGATTGGACGGCGCAGTACGGACGCGAGTGTCAGTGCCAGTGGTCCTACCACCACCAGCAGCCGTGCATATAGCAGCAGCAGTGCTGGCAGTGCTAGCTCAGCGGCCGCAGCAGCGCACCTCTTCTTCTACGCCAAGCCGTTCGTGAACTCGCGCGGCCGCAAGCGCACGCCTGGCGCGCGGAGCTTCACGCATGCGCTCAAGACCGACGATCGGCACTTTGCTGCGTTCGTGCGCAAGTGCCTCGCACTCGATCCGCGCGAGCGCATGACGCCAGACCAAGCAGCTCAGGACCCGTGGCTCTTTGCTTCGCCGCTCACGGACGACAGTGGCGATGACAATGGCGAAGTCGACGATGCAAGTGTGCGGTGTCGGAGCATCTCACAGTCGCAGGAGATCGTCGGGATCTAGGACACGATAGAGAGGTAGCTAGGTGGGTATAGTAGGTATACTGACGTATAGAGAGAGATCGAGAGACGAAGGTCGTTGATTGATTCGCGCTACTGCTTTGCGGATGGTATACCGTCACGATGACCACCACGACCTCGTATACCTTGCGCCTCTACGACTGCTGCTCAACGTCCCACAGTCGCACTGTCTTATCCCAACAGCCCGTGGCAAGAGACATACTGGCACTACTGCTATCTTTCGACAGTGCCGGGACCCACTCAAGCGCACGGATGTAGTCGCGATGGCGCGCAATCTCTGCCACGTCGCCGTCGACTGAGGCACTGACGCACTGTGGTGGCTGCGCACCGTTGCGTACGTACATACATGCGTCGTCACTGCCAGATACGAGCACGTCGTCGTGCTCGCGCGAGTACTTAAGCGCATGCACTGGGCCGTCATGCGGCGTCTAGGTCCACATATACAGCGAGAGCAGTTTGAGTCTTCAGTCTGTCGTCTCAGTGGATAGCGCCAGAGTTCCTATACGTACCGCATCGAAGAGCGCTGTTGCTGGCGACCGCGTGTCGAACGTGAGCACAGAGCCGTCGTCCAAACCGACAGAGACGATCGTCTCACGCTGCGGGTGCCAGTCCAGTGCGAGCGCAGGACATCGAACGGACAGTGCGTGGACCGCGTCTGTTGGCTGCCGCGCGTCCCAGAGCTGGACTGTGCAGTCCTGCGACGCGGATGCGAGCACGTGTGCGGCCAGTGGGTTCATCGCAACGCTCCAGACCAAGTCCGTGTGGCCTTCAAGCGTCGCAATGGTCTTGTCCATACTCGCGATGTCCCAGAGCTTGACGCTGGAAGCATACAGATGTGCAAACATCATGGTATACGCGAAGGTATATGTCAATATCGGTCAGGGTATGCACATCGTAGAGCTCAAGCAGGATGACAGACTGACAGGCTGACAGACATACGTGAGGTCCCAGCTGCCCGTCGCGATCTGCGAGCGCTCGAGCAGCGACGCACTCACGCTCGTTGCAACGTCGTCGTGGCCAAAGCTCGCTGGTAATGCAGCGTCTGCGTCGTCGCTCGGACTCGAAGATGAGACTCCGCTCACTGGCACAAACGCATACGCGCCATTGAGCTGCGTGAGCTGCACGAGCTGCACGTCGCCGTTGTCGCACGCAAGCGCAAGCACGTCGTGGTCTGCGCCGCACCATGCAAGCCCACTCACACCCGTAGCGAGCTGGAACGCACAGAGCTGGACAGCGCTGTTCGCATCATAGAGCGAGACAATGCCGCCCCACTGGTTCCCTTCGAGGCTCGACTGCGCGACTGCGAGCAGCGCTGTCGCGTCGCTCGTGCTGCTGTCTGTCGGCAGTGCTGCGATCGCATCGACTTGAGCGTGCGCAGCGAACGCATTGCGCATCGAGAGCGACACCTTCATCGCCATTGTTGTCGATCGGATTGGTGATCGATGGATCTGCTCAATTTGTGTGTCACTCACGTTCGGTCGGATATCTTTGTTTTTTCACTATCACAATGACAACAGCGACTGCTGAAGCGCGATGCAAGCGCATCCTGAGTGTCTGAGTGTCTGTAGGACTGCGTGGCGTGGCAGTCGTCGAGAGCTAAAGCAATGCGCTCGACCTGAGCCCTCGGACGCGAGTGTTGCCTCTCTCGAAAGCCCGTCAAACACAGCACGATGTGTCTGAGCTCCAAGGACCGGACCTGATCCTGAGCTCATGAGTCTATGCTACGCAAAGATCGGCTCGGGACCCTCACATGAACTCGAGGCATTGAGAATCCGAGCTCGAAAGTCAGAGCCTTCTTTGTCTTTGGCATCCATCTTGGAGCTGGAGCTGGACGCCACGATGTCCCCGTTAGCATCAACTCACTGCTGCTCAGTATACTTCGACATGTGGCAGTTGAAGTGCTCTCGACTCCCACTACTCCTCTCGAGCCTTCAAAGCTCTCGAGCTCTCGAAGCGCATTGCTCAGTCTCCATTGTGCGTTGTCGAGCCCAGATCACACACCGTACCACGAACTGAAGAACAAGCCGAGTGTGAAGCAACGACGATGCCGAGCCGCGTGTACGAAGTCTACCGCGGTCGTGACATCACACCAGGCGACGAAGAAGTCCCGCCGCACACGCACACGCACGCGCACCATGCGCACCAGCACCACCACGACGTGGACGACATGGCAGAGCGTCGCCGTGCGCATGTCGAAGAGCTCTATGAACAAGGTCGCGGTCGTGCGCGCGACGCTGCGGACCAAACGCGCTACAAGCTCGATGAGCTCCAAGAGCGTGCGCGTGATGCAGCTGGCCATGCACGCGGTCGGGTTGAAGATGTCGGTGAGCGCGTCCGTGATACCGCAGGGTATGCTGGCGACCGTGTCCGTGACACGGCTGGGTACGCTGGCGATCGCGTCCGAGATGCTGCTGGCTATGCTGGTGATCGCGTCCGTGACACTGCCGGCTATGCGCGCGACCGAGTTGGCGACGTTGGCGAACGCGCACGTGAGTCGGCCGAGTATGCGCGCGAGAAGGTCGGTCGCGTTGCTGGGCATGCGCGCGAACGCGTCGAAGAGCTCGGGACGCACGCACGCGAGCGACTTGAACAGCTCGGTGAGCACTCGCGCGAGCGCTTGGGCGAACTCTCAGAGCAAGCGCGTGCTCGCGTTGGCGAGCGTGTCGGTGAGCTCTCAGAGCAAGCACGCGCACGCATGGAAGACGTGAAAGAGCGTGTGCGCGAGAGCGTTGGGTCTGCGCGCGGTCGCGTCGAAGACACGTGGCACACGAATGCTGATGCTACGAAAGCGATCGCTGGGAAAGAGCACTGCATCCAGCTCCCGTTTGACCGCATCTGTGCGCGTCACGTGTTCTGGGTGGCGCTGCCGCTGCTCTTGCTCGCAGCGCTGCTGATTGTGCGCCGTCGGAACCCCGAGCGATGGAAAGCTGGCATGCAGAAGCTCAAGACCCAGCGCGTCGCGCTCGAGAACAAGATGCTGAGCGCAAAGGACCAAGCCGTCGAGACGCTGCGTGAAGGCGAGCGCGAGCTCGAGCGCAAGAAGGAGCAGTACCAGCAGCACGCGCAGCAGCAAGCGCACGCTTCGCACCAGCAACCTGCGCACTTGAGCAGCAGCAAGAAGGACAAGTAAGTGTGTCTGTGTGTGGTCGGTGAGTGATGGTCTGCAAAAGAGACTACGAGAGAGCGAGAGACAAAAGGTGACTGCGTGTTCGGACGCGTTGCCGTGCATGGAGCTAGCAGTCGTGCGACGGAGAACCGAGCTAGCGCTGCATACAAACGAACGAACGAACGAATGAATGAATGCGTTTGCCTAGCTGTTAGTGACTCGCTACGCGCTTTTGTGGCGCTTCGCTGCATCACTCGCGTCATTTGCAACTGCAGTGCTATCGCGCTTTGAGCCAGCAGCAGCACTCACTGGCGCAGGGCCGCCAACAGGGTTCGCCTGGGCAGCGCGCACACTCGCAGCGTTCTCCGCTTCGAGCTTCTCGGCGATCTCCGGCGCGTGCTTCTTCATGAGCTGAATGAGAATCGCGTCGACGCGTGCCGAGTGCTCGCGCTGCTTCTCCATCTTCTCGTACTTTTGCTTGAGCTTGAGCTGGAGCTCTGTGGTTCCAGAGAGAGACCATCATCCGCCGTCCATCCATCCATTCAAGCGCATCGTGTCGATCAGTCAATCAGTCAGTCAGGCAGTCAGCCTACCACGTAGTCATAGAACGATAGAGCAGTGGACGTACGCTCGGACGGGATGACCGGCTCCTTCTTGTCTGAGGAGCTAAAGTCCCAGGCGTAGCCCTCCGTGGGACTGAACCGCACGCCAGCAGCGAGCGTATGGAACGCCTTGTTCACGCGGTAGCTGCACTTCTTCTATAGATGCGTAGACGTACGCATGGCTGTCTGTGTTAGGACAGCGCACTCGATTGAGAGCGTGGTGAGGCGCACACGTACCAAGCGCGACGTGAGCATGGCGTGGATGTTTGGCGCTTGGTAGACCGAGCCGTCGAGGACGTAGTAGACTGCGAGTGGCTCGACCTGCGTGCGGCTGCTGCGGCGCTGCTTGCGGATGAGGAAGAGCTGCTGCGGGAGCTGCTTCGCGGCGTTCGGGAGCACTTCGTACTCGACGCCGCGCATGTTCTTGAGCTGGTCGAGCCCAAGGCGCTGCATCTTGAGGCGCTCGTTGTTGCACGAACGGTCGTAGAACGGCGAGAGCGCAAAGTAGTGGATCACGGTCTGCGCGTTGAGCGGGAACGACTGGAGCCACATCGTGTCGCGGAACGACCCGTTGTAGTCGTCGACGTGCGTTGCGACCTCCATCGCGACTTGCTCGTGTCTGCTGCTACTCGATTTGTTTTTGTTTTGCGAGCGAGTGTGTGTTTGTGGTTTGTCTTGGAAAGCATATTGAGCTCAAATGGCTCGAATTATACTCTTTGGACAGATTTTGCATCGAAATAGCAGGGTATTACGTAGTAAAGTGATTTTGGTATTGTCGTTATCAAATACTTGACCATAATACACAGGTTTTATTCCGCTTGACACCAAATAAAGCAGGTCAAGTACCAAAGCCATACCAGTTCGGCAGCACCTCAATATGCAGCCACCTCAAGTGCATGACGAGCAGCAGTGCGCGATGGACAGCAGCTCGACTGGCGCCACGAATGCGCACACGGCTGCAGCACTACAACGACGAACGAGACCAGTAGCTGCATTACCTCTTCCAGTTTTGCACGTAACGTACCGCGTCGCGCTCGACAGTGGCATCTGCGCGTCGCTCTTGGCGCACTTGGTGCAGTTCTTGCTCTACTTTCGCGGTCAGATCCCGTGGTGCGTCTTCACGCGACTGCACTTCATTGCGTTCACACTGCGCTCTAGTGAACTTACTATACGTCTGCTGTCAATGTGCGTCTATGCTGACTGGCAGTGTCTACGATGAGCTGCTCGGCGTTGTCCTGGCGCACCAGCAGCAGCAAGAGCAGCAGCGACAGTCGGGTCAGCGCAAGACGTACGTTGTGCTCGCTTGTCTCTTCCTGGCGCTAGTACGCAACTGACTGGCTGACTGAGCAGGCGACTGCAGGGCGGACCAATGAAGCGAGCGATCAAGTGCGTCTCGTCCACTGAGCGCCTGCTTCACACGAGTCTCCCAGCGCTCTTCCACGACCAACTCCATACAGGTGCGACCTTAGCTCAGTCATAGGCTTACTGCCTATTGAGGCACCTGAGCTCGTCACTCACTATGGCCCTCTTTCTACTGGACAGTCGTCCTGATCTTTGGCGCCTCGGCGTTCAGTCCGCGCGAGGTCTTTGTCGTCGACTTCGGTAGTCGCGAGCGTCTCAAAGACCCAAGCGAGCCACCACCACCACCACTATCAACAGGCGAAGTGTCGCCACTGCCACGACCAAAAGTGCTGCGACTGTGTGCGCAGAAGCTCATTCGCGCACTCATCGCAAACGCCGTGGAGCGGTTCACGAGGTGCGTCCTTGTTGCTGGTGCTCATACTATCACACTGTCTGTCTGGTCTGGTCCTAGTAGCTCACTCTATAAGGACGCTTCGTCCTACAAGCAGTAGCCTCGCAGTCACGTCGCTCCACGTCGCTGCACTGGCACCGAAGCGCACGACAGCGGTCGCTGGCTTCGTGCCACGACAGTCGTTCCGACTGCGCTTGCCCAAGCCACAGCGCAGTGGCGTGACTCGGACGCACTACATTCGCATCCGCTCTTGCACTGATACTGATGGCGACAGTGTGGAGACACTAGTACCGCCGTACCTGATGCGTCTTGATTCGGATCCAGCGCAACCGAGCGAGAGCAGCAGTCAAGACACTCAGGACGCCAGTCCGATCGACTTCCAGCAGCAGATGCAGCACATGCTCTTGCAGGACGATCCGAACTTGATCTGGTACGTCAGCGACCAGTCGATCGCAGGCTTTGGCGGTGCGCTCTAGCAGTCCCCACTAGGCAGATAGACACAATGAATGGACCGCTCACGGCCGACCAGAGCGTACTGGAGGAACCTCTTGCTTCACTCAACGGTGTTGACGTCAGGCGTGCTTGCGCTGGAGCTCACATGGGCAACTGCCCTCTTGCTCGTGCTCGCTCCCACACTCTCTTGGCCGCAAAGACGACTGCTCTACTGGTTTTCGTTGCGTGCTCAAGCAGACCCTCGGGCTCGTCCGACCGCTCGTTGTCGAGCAGGTACTGGAAAATCGCATAGTACTCCAGTCTGTAGCCCGGTCCAACGATCTTGAACGCTGCCATTGCAAGTGCTGCGAACGCCGACTCGCCAGGCTGGAGACGCGCGTGAAGGTACTGCACGACGTCGAGTCGACCACCAAGCGCTGCGCGCTTGAGTGCGACTTCAGTGCTGCCCTCAGATCCGTTCTCGCACAAGAACGTGACGACGCTCAAGTGTCTGTGCTTGGCCGCCCAGTAGAGCATGTCCGGCGTGCGACTCTCTGGTCGAGCGTGGAAGAGGAACGTGACGACTGTCAAGTGGCCGTCGCCTGCTGCTTCAGCGACTGCGAGCGGCGGGCACTCGAGGTATGGGTAGTGCTCGTGGAAGAACTTGACGACTTCTACAGCACCGTGCTGGATCGCAATGACGAATGCGCGCGCAGGCGAGCCCTCGCTGTGATGTTCAAGCAGGAACTTCACGACTTCGACGTGGTCGTTCTTCGCTGCGTTCTCGAGTGCGCGATGTGTACATGCGCGTGGGAACCTGTCATGAAGGAATTGGACGAGCTCGAGGTTGCCGCTACATGCCGCAAAGTCGATCACCTGGAGCGCGTCGTGTCGGAGGTTGCTGTCGAGGAGGAACTGGACGACGTCCATCTTTCCACCCTTGGCAGCGTAGTTGATCGCACGCAGTGTCGTCTCTCGTCGCTGGTGCGCAATGACGACCTTGAGCGTGTCCAAGTAGCCGCGCTCCGCTGCGATGTTCACTGCCTGCTGCTTGGCGCGGTCTCGCGTGTGCTGGTAGAAGTACGCGAGCACATCAGTGGAGCCCATGTATACCGCACATGCGATCAAACGTCGAGTGATCTTGATGTTTCCATGCGCACGGTGCCACTGCACCAAGTCGAGTCGACCAGCAGCTACGCACTTGTACGTGAAGTACGCCAAGTTTGAAGCCGTTGTCTGAGGCACGTGCGTGTTGATCCACTCGACCACTTGCAAGTCGGTGTTGTCTGCGTACTCCATGGCGACACCCATGAGGTTCGGCTCCCAGCTCCACTCGCAGCCTTGTGCCTTGAGCTCGCGAATCCACTCGAGGACGTCCATGCGGTTGAATAGCACTGCGCAGCGCATGACGAGACTCATATCGAGCTTCATGTCGTCTCGGTAGTGCGGCTGCTGCTGTGCCAACGAGTAGACTCGCTTGAGCGCGTCGATGTCGCCAGCTGCGATCGCAAGGTTCGCCAATGCGCCGCGCTTGGCAAAGTTGTAGCCGACTCGGTACTCAAAGCCGCGACTCGTGAGCGCTTCGATGTTGCTTGACGTGATGTGCTTGGACACTGCGAACGGGTATCCAGTCTGGAAGTTGACGACG
>JAASFN010001042.1:0-10941 GCA_023333795.1 Globisporangium rhizosaccharum | reverse complement strand
GTGCACGTGTCAAGACCGACAAACAGACACAGCGCGAGTCAGAGTCGCACGAACCAACTGAGCACTCGCATGAATACACACCAGGTGTCTGTCCACTCGAGTGCGTCCTTGTTGCTCGCTTGCTCGCTTGTTTGCTCCACATTGTGACCCATCGCTTTGACCGTGAGCTCCGATAGTGTGACGACTCGTACTAGAGAGGTTAAAACCCCAAAAACCCAAAACCCAAATCGTGCAACTCGGTAGGAATGAACGAATGTATGACGATCGCAATGCATTGGACGCTATCGTCGTCGCTCTCTACTGCAGGACGCAGCGGCTCTGCATGTCGGCGGCCTTTTGGACTTCGTCGCGTCCGCGCTGCGTCTGGTCGAGCGTCATGTGGACGTTCGTCTCGATCTCGTCGATCCCGCTCTGCTGCTCGTGCACGATCGCTGCGAGGTCGCGGAAGATCTCGTGCACTTGCGCTACGCTCTCGTGGATCTTCTCAATGTCCTTCTCGCGCTCGTCAATGAGCGCTTCGTTGTGCGCGATCTCGTTCTCGAGCTCTTCAAACGCAATCACTTGACCGTCGTGGTCTGCGACGATGCGATTGCTACTGCTGCTGTCTTGCGCCTGGGCGACGAGCGCGTGCTGCCGCGCTTGCTCCTGCGCTGCGAGCTTCACGACTGCAGTCTCGAGCTGCTGTGAGATCGCTTCAAAGTCTTTGCAGAGCTTCTTCTTCAGCAGCGTCGTCGCGCTCTCCTGCGGCACAAGACGCAGTGCTTTTGCGATCTCCTCCTGCAAGAGGCACGCAAAGCGTATCCGGTCGTTCAAGTCGTCGTCCGCAGCCGTGACGCTGTCACTAAAGCGCCCGCCTTGACTGCCTCGCGCATTCCCACTAACACCATTCGCTGCGCGCTTGATCGCAAGCACTTGGCGATTGAACTGCTCGAGCTTGAGCGTCGCGCTGTCGATCGCTTGCCGCGCCTTGCTCGAGAGTCCAGCATCACCGCCGTGGAGCGCAGGCGCTGTCCGGTGAAACCCGCCAGTCGGCGCGTGGCTGTTGCCGCCTGCAAGGTCCGCAAAGCTCATTGCGATTCACGTGCGCTTGTCGTCGTCGTCGTCCGTGGCGCTCTTCTCGATCGATCGCCTGCCGCTTGGCTGCTTCTTCGCCTCAATGCTCTTGCTGTCGACGTCGTTCACCTGGTTTTCGCCCAGAGAAGGCGGTTGGGGTGCTGGCTCAAATGCCGCATGTACATACTGAAAACAAGTGAGTCTGGCCACGTTCGAAACAGCCGAGTCTTCCAAACAGCCTGCTTCAACTGCGAAAGAGCATGCAAAAGTTGACACGCGAAATCTCCGCAAGCGCGTCACATCACAACGACGACGTCAACGCGCATGCGCCGGACTCGCTCGATTGACTGGCGCCATCACTGCGTGACACCAGGCAGCGCCGCGCGCCTACCGTACAGACATTCGCACGCGCAAGACACGAGTGTACACTGCTAGCGCTGCCATCGCACCAGCACAAAACGAACGAACGGCGAGCGAGCGACGATGCAGAACAGCGCCGACCAGCACAGCCTCATCTACGACCTGCAAGAGCCGTGCTACTACTCTGTGCTCGACGTCGACCCGGACGCAAGGTGCGCTGCTTGTGCTCTATCTATGCGTGCTAGTGTCGTTACGTGAGACGCGTCGCTCACGTGCGCCACTCATTTTCTCTGTGTGTCTATCTGCACATGCGCTGATATGCACAGTGCTGCTGCAGTCGTGAAAGCCTACCGCCTGCTGGCGCTCAAGTACCATCCCGACAAGAACCCGAATGGCGACCCTGAGCAATTCCAAGCGATCAAACAAGGTGCGTTCGCTCTATGTCTTGGACTCGCAAGCACGCATGTGCACTCGATACTGAGCGCGTTGGCTGCCATGGACCTGCAGCGTACGAGGTGCTGTCGGATCCTGAGAAGCGGCGGCTGTACGACCACTATGGTCCTGCACTGAAGGTACATACTGCTAGCTACACGCCGTTGTAGTCGCGTCACTCTATCGCTCGCTGAGCTAATAGGACGCGTGCTCTTGTATGCGGATGTCGCGCATCATAGCCGCACATCGCCGAGTCGTTCTCAAAGCTCGCGCCGCTGCTGCTATCGTTCACGAGCGGCCTTGTCGGTGCGAGTGCGCAGACGTACGGCTGGATCGGTCCCACACGCGTGACGCTCGGACTTGAGCTCTGCATCGTCGGACTCGCAGGGATCTACTACTGCTACCGCCCAAGCGCATCGTCGTCGTCTGGGACGTCGCTGCTCTTCCAGCAACAGCAACAACAGCAACAATACCAGCGAAGGAGCACAGGCGCGAGTGCGAGCAAGCGCGAGATCGTATCGGTCTCAGACTACATGGCCGTGACGTGTACGGGACTGCTCACTGGGAACATCGTGGGCTGGGTGAGTGCGTCAGCCATTGTCTTTTGCCGCGGACTGCTCTTTGGCAAGTGAGAACGCGAGGGAGAACAAATGGATAGCACGCAATTTTGATACATGAGCGCATATGGACGTTGCTGTGAGCGTGCGAGTGTCGATGTCTTCACAAGTGCATCGTCGTCTTCGAGCTGCTCGAGAGACGATCAAAGGAAGGTCAGTCACCGATCTTGTCTTGTTTCGCACTCAATTGCACAGTTTGACCTGCACAATGTATCATGATATGAGAAACAGGACGAATTTTCTAGCTGTAGCAATTCATTTCTGAATCGCACAAGGTGTTTCTCGCACAAGTCGAAAAGCGCAGCAGCTCGCATCGGTACGAGAGCAAGACAACGAAGCAAGGAAGCAAGGAAGCAAGGAACGCGTCCTTAGTGAGATCATGGCTGCGAGCACGACAGCGACGCGCGATGCGTCTTCGCACCGTGAAAAAGACTCTCGCTCTCGCTCTCGCTCTCGTTCTGCATCGCGTTCGCGGCACTCGCGCCATCGCAGCAACAGCGACGCGCATCGCCATCGCTCGTCGCATCGCCACCACCACAGCTCCTCGCATCGCCGTCGCCACGAGTCGTCATCGAGTAGACGCAGTCGCAGTCGCGATCGCCGTCGACGCTCGCACTCGCGCGACCGGAGCCACGCGCGCGAGTCGAGTCGCCGCCACAGTCGGCGGGCCGACGACAAAGATGCTTCGAGACGTTCATCGCACCGTAGAGACAGCGACCGCGAGAGCCACAGACGCACGTCGCATCGCAAGCGGTCACGCGATGCGACGCGCGAAGAGCGAGGGACTGAGCGCAAGCGCGTGAAAGAGCGCACAGGTGCGAGCTCAAGCGTGAGTGCTGGCGCGTCGAGTCCGCAGCAGCAGGAGCTGCCGTCAGAGACTGCTGCAGAGAATAGCGCAGTGGACAGCGCTGCTGCTCCTGCTGCTCCTGCTGCTGCCGTGACGACACAGCCACTTGTGACAGCATCTGCGGATGCGAATGGGACTGCGACGACATCTGGCGCGACGTCGCCCATCACAGAAGACGCTGATAGCAGCCAGTCGTCTGCAGACACGAGCGTGCGCAAGTGGGTCGACCCGCTTGCGCTCGCATCGTCTGCGCGAAAGCTCATTGACGACGCACGTGCGGCGCTTGTGCGACCAACGGAAGCGTCATCAGCAGCAGCACCAGCGCCACCGGTCGACGTGCGCTCGATCAAGCAGGACATTCTCAAAGCGCTCGCAGAGGCGCGCAGTACGATCGCAGAGATCAAGGGCGACGCTGCACCAGCACCAGCACCAGCACCAGCACCAGCGCCAGTGCCAGCGACAGAGACAGAGACAGAGACAGAGACAGAGCAGCCAGCGAGCAGCAGTGTGGCATCGTCCTTAGCGCCGCAACCAGCGACGCCTCGCAGCAGCGCGCTCCCAGTCGACTCGACTACGACTACTAGCTCGAGTCAACCGAGTGTGCGCAAGACCGTCGAGCCTGCCTCTTCGTCAGCGACTGCGTCTAGTGGCGCCGCACCAGTCGATGAGTTTGACATGTTCTCGATGGCTGAGCTCGGTGACGCAGCGTTGCCGACGAGCCCTCACGTCTCGGCGCTGACTGTGACCGAAGCGAGTCTCCAATCGAACTGCGACGACGCCGAGGGGTACTACACGACGACTGTCGGCGAAATGCTCAATGGCACGTACCGCGTGCTCGGTGTCGTGGGCAAAGGCGTGTTCTCGACTGTGCTCCGCTGTGCGCGCGTGGCGCCATCGACGACTGCGTCAGAGCCCGACACGGTCGCGATCAAGCTCATTCGGAACAACGACGTCATGCGCGACGCTGCGCAGACTGAAGTGCAATTGCTCCATGAGCTCGCAGCGCGCGACCCGCGCGACAAGAAGCACTGCGTGCGTCTGCTCGAGACGTTTGAGCACCGGAACCACGTCGCACTCGTGTTTGAGCCGATGCAGATGAACGTGCGCGAAGCGATGAAGAAGTTTGGCGGCAAAGGCGGGATCTCGATCCAAGCGGTGCGCGTGTTTAGCAAACACCTCTTGATCGCACTGCACCACCTCGAAGCCTGTGCGATCGTCCATGCCGGTACGTCCCGAGTCGTCTCGTGCCTCTTGTGGATGTATGGGTGGATTGTACAGTCTGATGCGTGCTCTTCTAACCAACTGTCCGTTCTGATCACTGTCTGTTTGTAGATATTAAACCCGACAATATCCTCTTGGACGACAAGCAGACGACGCTCAAGCTGTGCGACTTTGGCTCGGCGTTCAAAGTCGATGGTGCGAAGCAGGACCCGACGCCGTACTTGGTCAGTCGGTTCTACCGCGCGCCAGAGATCGTGCTCGGACTCGCGTACGACCGCGCGGTCGACATGTGGTCGATCGGGTGCTGCTTGTTTGAGATGTTCACGGGCCAAGTGCTCTTCCCTGGAAGCACGAACAACGAGATGCTCAAGCTCGTGATGGAGCTCAAAGGCAAAGTCCCGAACAAGCTCATCAAGAAGCACCGCGTGGCGTATTTGGAGCAGTTTGCAATGGAGCCGCACTTTACGGACGACCTCAAGTTCTGCAGCCGCGAGACGGATCGTGTCACGGGTATGTGTGACTGTGTCTGTGGGACTTGGAGGCTCAGAGTCACTCACCACTGTGTGCTCTTGTCGCATGGCGCAGGTGGCTCGGTGCGTAGTGTGTGTGTGTCGCCAAGCACGTTGCTGACGCTCGCGTGGACTGTGTGGTTTGTTGTTGATGGGTATAGGCAAACCGATTCTCCGGTTGATGGACACAGTCAAGACAAAGCACGACCTCGGGAGCAGTCTCATGGCGGCAAAGAGCAGCACGGACGACCGGAAGCTCGTGCTCGAGCTCCGTAACTTGCTCGAGCGCATGCTCACGCTCGACCCAGCAAAGCGCATCTCAGTGCGCGATGCACTCGCGCATCCATTCGTCAAGACGTCGTCGTCGTCGTAGAGTGTGCGAGCGAGAGGATGCCGTGCATATGGTCCTGTGTTTGCGGCGTTTGCAAGAGAAGTTGCAAGACAGCAATGTATGTTCTTGTAAGCGATTCTGCATCACTGAGCCAATAGAGCAACAAGCGTCGAGCGAATGGGCGTATAGACGGTCTGGTTATTATTTTTTCTCAGTCGGTTCGTGCGCTTGCAAGAGCAACGACAACAGCATTCGCGAGTGTTTTGGGACGATCGCTCACGAGAGACAGTGGTCGCGCATGCGTCTACAACCGAGTCTTGTCTTTGCGTCTCTCGACGTTGTCGGCTACGAATCCCTGTCTGTCGTTACGATGTAGTTGTTGGTGTCATAAACGACAGCAGGTATCACAGCAAGCGCACTGCTCGAACATCCACCCGGTTAGTAGAGCATGTCCTCCTTGATCTTCTTCGGGTCGACCTTTGGCTCGAGCTCGCTGTCCGGACGCATCCGGAAACCCGGCGCCGGGTGCTTCGCCCACAGCAGCGACGTCTTGCCCTGCGGTCCTTCGCACGAGAGCTGGCCGTTCATCGGGAGACTGCCCCACTTGGTCATCGGTGGCGGCGCGTCCTTCTTGCACGCCTCGAGGAGCTCGCGCGTCGTCGCCGGCGTGAGGTTCTCCTGTTGTTCGTTCAGATAGCAGCAACACCAACGTGTCAGTCCACAGGGCCGGCCACACAGATCGACGAGCACTCAACCAGCACCAAGACGTACGTAGAAGTCGTCGTTGATCTGAACCATTGGCGCGTTCGAGCACGCGCCGAGGCACTCGACTTCACGGAGCGTGAAGCGACCGTCTTCAGTCGTCTCTAGAAGTGCATAAGCGACACAGCAGCAGCAGAATCGTGAGCACATTGATCGGACCACCGGATACAAGAGCAGCACCAAGCACTGGCAATCGCGAAACGTACCGCCCTCCTTGATGCCCAAGTGGTTCTCAATCGTCTTCTTGATCTCCTCCGAGCCGCAGATCATGCACGGCGTCGTGCCGCAGAGCTGGATAAAGTACTTGCCGACCTTCTCGCGGTTGAACATCGTGTAGAACGTCGCGACTTCGTAGACCTGGATCGGCTTGACGTCGACAATGCGTGCGACCTTGTTCATCGCCGCGAGCGGGAGCCAGCCGCCGTGCTGGCGCTGCGCGAGGTCGAGCAGCGGAATGATCGCCGACGCCTTGTAGTTCTCCGGGTAGCGATCCAAGATCGCGTGCACGCGGTCGTAGTTGTCCGGCGTGAAGTCGAACGCCGTCTCGGCGTTGTTGTCATCCGTGTCGCGGTGCTGCATCGTGTGTGCGTGCCAATAGCATCGATAGGAAGGATGTTAGCACACATTTGCGTTTGCTTTGCTATCGACGTTTAACATCGCTGCGCATGTGCTTTGGCTGCGGAGGAGCAGCAGCGCGCTTGTCTTGATGCACTTCGTAACGCAATAGCAGCAGCAGCAGAAGGATGATGACAAAAGAGTGGACGCACCTGCGGGAAGTTGCCTCCGCTGCGCGCGACAGCAGACGCGTGGAAGGCGCGCGGCTTAGCGGCCGCGGCGGCGAGCGAGCGCACGGAGCGGGCGAGCATGATCGAAGAGGTGGAGCGGAGCGAGCTTCGAGCGGCGGCGAGCGACGGTGGCTTTCGAGACGAGGGGCGACGCTGCTGTCGCGTTCCAAGCCACACACATGTGCTGTACCCCCAAAACGGCACAGTGTACCGAGGAATCGGCACAGTGTACCGCTGTCGCACTGCAACGACTGTGTGTTGATTATAGTATTCAACGCATCGTTTGGCATCTCACTTCATCTGAGCTATTTACGCAGCTACTTTTTACTCATTCAGCTGTAAAAACAAGTCGAGCAGTACAGATATCATTTGAAAATATACGCACTTGAGATCAGAAACATACGCAGCCTTTCAAACAGAGTGATCGAGTTTCGCAGGTTCCTTGCAAACAGCTTTTGATATCATCTAATAGCATACTGATGGTCCAGCATCCGAGCCGATCGCCGAAACAGCGCGTCTTGGACGAGAGGTTTGCTACTCATGCACGTCCTGCTCTTGCAATGGCGCTCGACATTGCTACGTCTACATGCACTCGATGCCAACACTGCAGTCGTTAAGCTTGCATCACGCCGCAGACACTCGATGCAGGCGTCACAGTCGCATTCGAGGCTCTTTTCAAGTTTGTTTTGTTTTGTTTGAGTGAGAGTGGACCGGTTCAGTGTGTTCCGCACATTGGTGCGCGGTTCGGGACCGTCGAGTGAGCGAGATAGCCGTTCATTTCAGACAGCGCCCCGCAAAGTCGAGAAGTCTGCCGCAGCCATGGTGCGTGCCCGTGTACCCGAGCGCGCCTGCGTGCGCGCCTCGATGCGAGGACGTCGACAGCAGCGTTCGACCGCACCGCCGGAACGCCTGCTTGTGTGGTCATGCGCCGCTGTAGCTAACAGACTGCTTGTGTGTGTGTCGCTTGATCCAAACCTGCAGGCCGGAGAAGAACCCGTTGACGTGATGCCGCAGATTCGCGAGAACTGCAAGCCCAAGTGCGCCGACTACTTCCAGAAGTACGAGGCGTGCGTGGCGCGTGTGAACGCCAAGGGCGTCGGCGCGTGCGACGGCCAGTACTTTGACTACCTCCACTGCATCGACAAATGCGTACGTGCCTGTGTGCTTGAAGTGGTTCTCTGTGTGTGGGTGTGAGAGAGAGAATGACAACGCCTGCTTGACGCTGCAGCAACGCATCGTACGAGCGAGTCGAGTGCTGACATGATCGACTGTGTATGTCAATGTTTGTGTGCGTTCGACGCGCTGCAGTCTGTGCCGCAGATCATGAAGCACCTGAAGTAGACGACGTCGTGCTCGCCCGCGCCTTCAGTAGCGGAGGACAGCGACATCGACAGTGACGGTAGTGGCGACACGACGACCCTTGCAGCGTAGACTCGTGGCAGGAGCTAAGCGCCGAATACAGTGCAGCGAGACACTCACACACTCGGGGCTTGCGCGGCGCGCTCGAGCGCTCACCCTCGTCACCCTCACGCCCAAGCGATACGAGAATATATCCAAAGCCTTTGCCGTGTACGACACTATGCTCTGCTGTGATGCGAGAGGTTCATGTTGATGCGACTTTGTTGAGAGTGGAGGGTCGTTTGAGGTGTGGAGGCTCAGCATGCGTTGTCCTGGCCGACGTGAGGCTGTGCGTGCAGCGGAACAGTGGCGACGGATACTCTGTCGATTCAAGAGAGCAGATTGTATTCACCATAGCTCCTATGTCAATGAGGAAGCAAGTTGAGCATGCGCGGATACTCTGGCATGCGTCGTGAGGTCGAGGACATTGAGGACATCGAGGACACCGAGGATCGAGCAGAGTTCATCCGCATAGTAAACCAAAGATAGAAAAATAGTATCAAATACGCACCAGATCGACTGGATGTGACTATTGCGCTGGTGTTGAGTTGTTGTGTGCCATATATGTAATTGATTTCAACTGCGAATAGAAACACATATCGGACACAAAATTTTGCGTTTGGACGATACGAACACAATATCCTATATTGGTGCATACCCCTTTCGAAAGTGATCGATACTGCCCGCATTTATGCACTTACTTTTTAAATAGGCTTTAGTATCAAGACTTTCCAAACCCTGTCGAATACGATTCTGTTTAGACAGGGTTTGGAAAGTTTGATACTGAAGCCTATTTGAGAAGTAAGTGCATAATATCAATGAATTTTCGAGCAGGTTTGAAAGGGATATGCAGAGTCAGGAGTAGTCCTTCGCGGCCAGTCCTTCGCGGCCAGTCGTTCGGGTCAAGCGCGTTTTGAGCCTGAGCGCTTGGTTTGTGCGGCGCGCGCTCCTCGCTGCTCAATTTGGAGAAGAGTCGACGGAGCCAACATGACTGTCAAGCGTAGAAACCACGGCCGCAACAAGAAGGGCCGCGGCCACGTCAAGCGTGTGCACTGCGTGTCGACGGCCAAGCTCATCCCGAAGGACAAGGCCATCAAGCGCTTCGTTGTGCGGTGCGTCGTTGACTCGGTCAATTGCTTCTGCTGCTGCGTGCGTTCATTTGTGTGCTCGAGTGCATCCATGCAGTCATCACGGTCGAGTGGCTCGCTCGCTCGCTCGCTTTGGCGGAGACAACATCGACAACATATCGGATCGCATCACGCAGCTTGCAGCTTGCAGCTCTGATCGATAGACCAATGACCACCATGCGTGCAACAACAGCAAACGCAGACAGCCACAGACAGCAGACAGCAGCAGATCATTGCGATAGCTGCGAGCAGTCGCTTCGATTGACCGAGTATCGCAACAGGTGCAGCTTGCAGCGATCAGATGCTAGCAGCGCTTCGCTACAGCGCAGCATCACACAGCACAGTCATTCCAAGTCAGCAGCGACAAACAGGTTCAGCAGCAACGTGGCAGCAAGCTGCCGACAGCGACGCCGATCCGATCCGATCAAAGCAGCCATCTTGCTCTAAGCAAGCGAGCGAGCGAGCCACTCACCACCTGCAAGCTTTGATGCAGTCTGCGCATGCGAGTGTCTCGCACTACAGTCGCTTGGCCGTGAACGCATGGACTCACATGTGCTGCTCTCTCTCACTATTCCATCAGTAACATCGTCGACCAGTCGGCGATCCGTGACTTGAAGGAGTCGTCGGTGTACGAGTCGTACGCGCTCCCGAAGATCTACATCAAGAACTACTACTGCATCGAAGCCGCGATCCACCAGCGCATCGTGCGTGTGCGTTCGGTGGAGGGCCGCCGCAACCGCGCGGCGCCGCCACGCTTCCGCCCGCAGCAGAAGCGCAACTAAGTGCGTCCTTTAGACGCCACAGTTGCTGCTTGCGCCTGCTCTCGCTCAGTCCTCCGCTCCGTGTCTCCCCAAGTGGTCATGAACGGCGCAGCTGAAAAGCCGACAGGTCGTCGTCTGTGCGACCTGTCCAGTCTGCTTTGGGGGTCAGTCTCACAGGGTCGGTGCCCTCGCACGCGTGTACGAGTACTTCATAGGACGCGCTAATACACACACGACGAGGTCTGCCTTCTCCACTCGACTGCTCCATTCGTACGCTTCGTCCTAGCTCTGCGTCGTCTTCGCTCTTGGTCATCGTACCGATTGTTCTCTAAGACAACCGCTCGATCTGACCCGCGAAGGCGTCCTTAGCTGGTGGTCTTACCCGCAAAAGCGTCTTGTGGCCTTAGCTGCTCAGTGGTCGTCTGCTGCTCGCATCCGTTGCCACTTCACACTCACGCATGCTGCTGAGTGTTGTGACGACTGGAGCTGGAGCTAGTTGCTGCTCGTGTCTTAGAACGGATTGCCAGTGATCGACGATCAGTCAGTTAGCTCGCTATTGTCACTGCTAATGCTCGTGAGGTCACGAGGCTCACAGAGTGTGGAGCAAACAAGCGAGCAAGCGAGCAACAAGGACGCACTCGAGTGGACAGACACCTGGTGTGTATTCATGCGAGTGCTCAGTTGGTTCGTGCGACTCTGACTCGCGCTGTGTCTGTTTGTCGGTCTTGACACGTGCAC
>JAASFN010001041.1:0-10952 GCA_023333795.1 Globisporangium rhizosaccharum | reverse complement strand
GTGCTGCTCCAGTCACACTGAGCGAGTGCCTCCTCGACATTGTCACCGACATCATTGCAGAAGAGGGCGGAGTCGGAATCGACCAGATCTGCGACGATGCCGACATCGACTGCGAGCTGCTCTCGCGAATGATGCAGTGCCATGGAGTCGACGCGGACTAGCGAAACAAGCAAGCAACCCGACAGCACATGCACGCTAGAACGTGGTGGTAGTAGGTTCACATGCAGGGTGGGTATTCGTTACAAAGCAGTGTGGCGAGCGTCTGCTCGCGACAGCAATGCGCTCAATCAAGCGACCTCAACGTTGACGTCCCGTTGAGATCACACATTCTCTCTCTTGCTTGATCAGACGCCAGACGTGCACCACTGCAACGACACACCAAGAGCACAAGACACATCAACGCGTCAGCTCACATCGAGTCCCCCAGCCAGTCCGTGCATCCACACACGCAGCCGCACCTTCTTGAACTCGTCAAAGCTGAGCTTGCTGTCGTTGTTCAGGTCCGCCTCTTTGAAGCACTGACTCGCAGTCACCTTCGCGAGCTCCTCGGGACTCACGCCCATCTTCGTCTTCGTCGCATCCGACGTCTCGTACATGACGCGGAAGATCGACGTCATGTAGCTCACCATCTCGTCGAGCGTGATGTACCCGTCGCCGTTGATATCGTACAGTCGGAACGCCGCGCGCACTTTGTCGTCCATGCTCGAGCCCGAGAGGACGGACAAACCGCTCGCGAGCTCGCCAAAGTCCACTGTGTTGCTCTTGTTCGTGTCAAAAACTTTGAACAAGCGGTGGATCATCACATCGGCCGCTTGCCGCTCCTCGGCCGTCGTGTGACCACCGGCGAGCTTGATGATCTGGTCAAAGCACTTCTTGAACGCTGCGAAGCTGAGCTCACCGGACGGCGCCGCTTCGGCAAAGATGTCAAACAGGTCGTTCACTTCGTACGAGTCGAGCTTGAGCAAGTGACGCGCTTCGTCCATGTTTGCGCTGTTCGCAGTGAGCGCCGACGCACTTGTCGGAGACAGCAGCGCGTCGCCACTCGACGACGTGATGTTGTGCAGCAGCGACGACGGAAAGCCGGAGCTCGACGGCGCAGTCGGTTCCGACTCGAGTGCGCTGCCATGCGCGTTGTCTTTGCCCATGGACGCGTCACGTCGACTCTCATCTTTGCGAGCTGTACGCTGCGGCGACGCTGCGCTGTCGCTTCCAGTCGCATCAGCAACCTCACCACTGTCACGAGCGCGCGCTTCGGTCAAGAAGCTCCCAACGCCTGCAGCCGGTGCTTCAAAGCCCGGCGAGCGCGAGTACCAGCGCACAAACTCGTCAAAACTGAGCTTGCCGTCGTGGTTCAGATCGGCTTCGAGGAAGCACTGCTCAGCAGTGATCACTGCGAGCTCCTCTGGCTGGACACCGAGCTTTGCGTGCGTGCCAGGGCTCGTTTCGTACAGCACTTTGAAGACCGATGTGAGGTACTGAACCATCTCTTCGAGCGAGATGAAGCCGTCTTGGTTCAGATCGTAGAGCGCAAACGCGGACCGGACCTTTTCTTCGCGCGTGCCGCCGCAGAGCACGGAGAGACCGCTGCTGAGTTCGCAAAAGTCGACAATGCCGTTGCCGTCAGTGTCAAAGATCGTAAAGAGCCGGTCGAGGATGAGGCGAAGGCGCTCGAGATGCGACTCGTCGCCTTTGAACTGCTCGTCAATGAGCTGCTCAAAGCACTCTTCAAACGCTTCGCGCGAGATCGTGCCATCGTCCGAGCACCGGTTCGCAAAGATCTCAAACATGTCGTCCGGCGCGTACTTTTCCAAGTGCGTCATCTCTTTTACGACTTGGAGACTCACCCAGTCCGGTACGTGGCTCTGGTTCCCAGTCGCCAGTGACCCAGACGCTGCGGATGCTGCGGATGGCGATGCGTACCAGCGCCGAAACTCGTCAAACGACAGCCGACCGTCTCTGTCGAGGTCAGCTTCAGCAAATGCTTGCTCCGCGGTGATCGCACCGAGCTCGTCTGCCGACACGCCCATGCGCGTCTCGCTCGCGGGGTCGACTTCAAACAGCACTTTGAAGACGGACGTGAGGTACAAGCGCATTTCACCAAGTGAGATGTACCCGTCGCGGTTCACGTCGTACAAGTTGAACGCTGCGCGGACTTTGTCGGTCTCACTGCCGCCGCAGAGCACAGACAAGCCACTCGCGAGTTCGTTAAAGTCCACGACGCCGTTCTTGTCCGTGTCAAAGATCGCAAAGAGCCGGTCGACCATGAGCCACAGTCGGTCGCTCGCTTCGCGGTCCGTATGCGGCGCTTGGAACTGTGCAAACGCATTCCGGAACGCAGCGTCGCTCAGCGTCCCATCCGGTGACGCAAACGCACGGAAGCGCTCGAGCACTTGCGTCGGCGGACATGCTGCAAGTGTCGTGAGCCGTCGGACTTCGCGGAGCGAGAGCCACTCAGGGACGTTCGTCTGGATCAAGCGCTCGACGTTCGCGGCGTTCGAGTGCGTGTACCACTTGCGGAACTCGGCAAACGTCAGACGGCCGTCTTGGTCCAAGTCGGCGTCCGCAAACGCCTGTTGTGCAGTCGTCGCACCGAGGTGCTCGGCCGACTCGTGCTCGAGCTGCGCGACTGCAGTCGGCGACGCTTCCTTTAGGACTTTGAACACCGATGTGAGGTACCGCGTCATCTCGTCGAGCGAGATGTACCCGTCGCCGTTGTAGTCGTAGAGCGCAAACGCGGCGCGGACCTTGTCGTCCGACGTGCCGCCGCAAAAGACCGACAAGCCGCTCGAGATCTCGCTAAAGTCCACGAGGCCGTTCTTGTCGACGTCAAAGAGCTCAAAGAGCCGATGCAAGATCGCAGTGATGTGCTCGTACGCCTTGGTGTCCATGCCCGGGCTGCTGTTGCGCGCAATGATCTTTCGAAAGCACTCGTCAAACGCGTCGCGCGAGACGTACCCTTGGTCATCCGCGCAGTCAGCAAGCGCTTCAAAGACCTCCATCGGCGAGACCGACTCGAGGTTCGTCAGTCGCCGCGCCTCTGCTAGACTAAAGAGCTGCTCGCCGTTCTTTGCAACTTCGCCAATGCCACCGGGCTGCTGGTACCACTGCTGGAACTCTTCGAGCGTCAAGCGGCCGTCATGGTCCTGGTCGGCTTCTGCAAACGCTTGCTCGGCGGTCACTTGGCCGAGCTCTTCTGGCGACACGCCGACGCGCTGCGTCTCCGGCGAGACTTGGAACAGCACGCGGAAGACCGAAGTCAAGTACCGCGCCATCTCATCGAGCGAGATGAAGCCGTCGCCGTTAAAGTCAAAGAGACTGAACGCCGCTTGGACTTTCTGGTCTTTCGTGCCGCCACAGAGAACGGACAAGCCGCTTGCGAGTTCGCCAAAGTCGACGTAGCCGCTGCCATCCGAGTCAAAGAGGTCAAAGAGACCGTCAATGACGTCTTTGATCTTGGTTTTCGTTGCGTCTGAGAGCGTCGCGAGGCTATCGGCAGCAGCGCCACTGCTGTTGTCTTGACTACCGGATGCCTCGGCGCCTTGCATGACTTTGCGGAAGCTCGCGTTGAACGCCGCGCGTGAGAGCAAGCCGTCTTTGTTCGCTTCGGCGGCAAAGATCTCAAACACTTCGTCTGGTTCAAACTGCGCGAGGTTCGTGAGCTGCTTGATCTCGTTCAGCGGCATCCACCGCAGCGACGAGTCGACCACGGCGCTCTTGGCCACGACGCTGCTAATACCGGCTTGCGACGGCGACGTGTACCAGGTGAGGAACTCGTCGTAGCTGAGCTTGCCGTCGTGGTTCGCGTCGGCTTCTAAGAACGCTTGCTCGGCCGTCACGACGCCGAGCTCGTCCGCGGACACGCCCGTCTCTTTGTGCATCTCGGGCTGGACTTCGTACAACACTTTGAAGATCGACGTGAGGTACCGCTTCATCTCATCGAGCGAGATGAAGCCGTCGCCGTTAAAGTCATATAGCCGGAACGCCGCTTTGACCTTGGCATCCCGCGCGCCTTTGCACAAAACGGACAAGCCGCTCGCGAGTTCGCTAAAGTCGATCTGACCGTCGCTGTCTTGGTCAAAGACGTCAAAGAGACGGTCGGTCACGACCTTGGCACGGAGCTTCTCGGCGTCTGAGCGCGGGTGCGACGCAGTCTCAATGATCTCAAAGAAGCACTTGTCAAACGCCTCGCGCTGGAGCAAACCCTGCTCGTCGGCGTACTCGGCAAAGCGCTCAAAGACGTCAACGACGTCGAGGTTCCCCAAGTTCGTCAACCGCCGGACTTCGTCCAAGTCCAGTGGCGCAACGATCGCATTGAACGACGACTGCTCCGGGAGCGCGTACCACTTTTTGAACTCGTCAAACGTCAAGCGGCCGTCGTGGTTCACGTCCGCTTCCGCAAAGATCTCGGCCGCTGTGACGCTCGCGAGGTCGTCGGCCGAGATCCCAAGACTCTGCTCGCGCGTCGGGTCGAGCGCGTACAGGAGCTTGAAGACCGAGCCGAGGTAGTGCGCCATCTCGTCTTCCGAGATCAAGCCGTCGCCGTTCGTGTCGTAGAGGTCGAATGCCGCGTGGACCTTTGCATCGCGGCTCTCACCGCCGCAGAGCACGGAGAGTCCGCTCGCGAGCTCGTTCAAGTCGACAAAGCCGTTTGCGTCCGTGTCGAACGCAGTGAAGAGCCGGTCGATCACTGCGTGGACGCCGTTGCTCTCATCGGACGAGAGCTCTGCGGCGTCAGCGGATGAGCAGAGGTACCGATAGAAGCACGCGTCGAACGCACGACGCGAGATGCGACCGTCGCTGTCGGCTGCGGACGCAAACAGGTCGGTCGCTTTGTCGAGTGGGATGTCTTTCAAGCCCGAGAGCTTCTTTGCCACCTCGAGCGGGATCACATTGTCCGTTGAGGACGTCGGCAGCGATGGCAGCTCTGGCGCAGGTGCCGTCGCCACTGCGCCACTGGTGCTGCTGCTGGGTCGACCGTTTGCCTGGGTACTTGGCAATGCAGACGTAGCTGATGCAGCGGCAGTCGAAGGACGCTTGCTCGACGACGACGGAGCCGGTGGAGCGCTCGCGCTAGCCGTCTTCTGGTGCTCGAGCCACTGGCGAAACTCGTCAAAGCTCAGCTGGTGGTCACGATTGCGGTCAAACGCCTGGAAGCACTCGCGCGTCGTCGCCTGGGCGAGCGACCGCGGCGTCATCGCCGTCTGCGCTTCCAAGTGCGGCGACGCCTGGTACAGGACTTTGAACACGCCGGTCAAGTACGCGTCCATCTCGTCCGGCGAGATGAAGCCGTCGTTGTTCGTGTCGTAGAGTCGGAAGAGCGCATGGGCTTTGTCCTGGAGACTGCCGCCGCAGAGGATCGAGAGCCCGGATGCGAGCTCTTGGACCTCGATCGTCCCGCTGTTGTCGGCGTCAAAGAGCTCAAAGAGCGTGTCCAAGAGCTCGCGCGTGCGCTCCTGTGTCTCGCGGTCATTCCGGCCGCGGTCTTTCGCCAAGAGCTTGTTGAAACATCGGAAGAACGCCGCTTGCGTGAGACTCCCATTCGCATCCGCAGACGCTTGGAAGAAATCAAAGATGTCGTTCACGTCGTACGCGCTCAGGTTCGTGAGCGTCTTCATCTCCACGAGCGTCGTCTTTGCCGCGGTCGCCATCGAAGACGCCTGCGCATGTGACGTCGTCGCCGCAGTGGCGCCATTCGACCGCGGCGGCGACGGACCGACGTGCTGGAACACGTCAAAGTCGAGGACGTGCTGGTGGCGATACCACTTTGTGAACGCCGCCAAGCTCACGCGGCCGTCAAGTGGAACGCCAGCAGAGGCAAACACATCGCGCGTCGTGACGTCTGCGAGCTCCTCGGGTGTGATCGCGCCCATCGCCGTTGCAGTCGCTGGCGACGTTGTAAAGACCATGCGGAAGACTGACGTGAGGTACGTCGCCAGTTCGTCGCGCGAGAGGACGCCGTCGTGGTTCACGTCAAAGAGACTGAACGCCGCGTGGATCTTTGCGTCCTGGCTCCCGCGGCAAAAGACCGAGATGCCGCTGCTCAGTTCGCAAAAGTCGACCAAGCCGTCGCTGTCCGTGTCGAACGCCTGGAAGACTGTGTCGAGGATCGCGTGGAGCTTGTGCGCGTCGGCTGGTGTCAACGCGCGCTTGCTCTGCGCCGCTTGCTCCGCTGCGAGCTCGTCAAAGACGGCGTGGAACGCCGCGCGCGAGAGCACGCCGTCGTTGTTCACTTTTGCTGCGAGGCTCTCAAACACGTCGCTCGGGTCGCGGTCACGGAGACTCGTAAGCGACGCGACGAGGTCGATCGACGCCAGCGCGCTCTGGCCAATCGCCAAAGGCGGCGCAGTCAGCGGCATTGGCAGTGGCGCTGGATGTCCTAGCGGCGCCGCTGGACTCGCACTGTACCACTTGCGAAACTCTTCGAGCGAGAGCAAGCCGTCGTGGTTCAGGTCGGCCTCTGCAAACGCCTGCCGCGTCGTGTAGTGCGCGAGCTCGGCGGCACTCACTGGAGGACGCGTTGCGGCGTTTGCTTCGTACATGACGTGGAAGACTGACGTGAGGTACGTCGCCATCTCGCGCTCCGTGATGAAGCCGTCGCCGTTTGCGTCAAAGAGACTGAACGCTGCGACGACTTTCTCTTCCTGCGAGCCGCCGCAGAGGACTGAGAGACCGGTGCTGAGCTCGACAAAGTCGACAGTGCCGCTGCCGTCCGTGTCGAATGCGTTGAAGAGTCGGTCGAGAAACTGCGTGAGCGCGCGCGTCGGTGCGCGGCGCTGCGTCTTGAGGATCGCGAAGAAGCACTGCTTGAACTGCTCGCGCGTGAGGACGTCGCTCCGGCCAGAGCTGCGCGCGACAGCGGCGCTAAAGAGCGCAACGAGGTCGTCTGCGCGCACAGACTCGAGCCCAGTGAGCTCACGGAGGCGACTGAGCGAGAGCGCACTGTCGGCCCCATCGCTTGTGCGTTCACTCGGACGCTGCTCCGTCGTACTCGATGCCGTTCGTGCTGCAGCGTGCGGCGGTGTCAAGCCGGCTGGGAAGCGTCCAGTGCGCAGCGGTAGGACAAACGGCGTTCGCAGTGGCGTCGTGTACCACACGCGGAACGCCTCGAACGAGAGCTTGCCGTCGCGGTTCAGCCGCGCTTCGCTAAAGCACTGGCGCGCAGTCACGACACCGAGCTCCTGCGCTGTCACACTGTTCATACAGAGAGCGTCCCAGAGACGTCCTAGCGTCAGTACAAATGCATCCACTTAGCCATATCCTCCTCCTCCTCTTTAGCACGGCCCTTGGGGACGTACTGGTGTCTCGCAAAGAGCTCGGGCGACGTCATGTCGATCACGCAGTAGACGCTCGTGAGGTACTTGGTCATCTCGGCGAGCGAGATGAAGCCGTCGCTGTCGCGGTCGTACACTTCGAAGATCAAGCGGATCCTCTCGTCGCGCTCACCAGACGCGAGGACCGAGACGCCACCGAGGAACGCGGCAACGTCGACGACGCCCGAGCGCGTGCGCTGGTCAAACATCTCAAACAGCCGCTCAAACATCGTGCGTGCGAGCGGATCGTAGCGCCCGGACTAGCACACACAGAGGTACAGACCATCACTCAGTGTCTCGAACGAATGTCAATAGCACCAAGGCAAAAGCACAGTACCTGCGAGAGGATCTTCTCAAGGCACCGATCAAACGTCGTGCGGTCGAGCGCGCCAGTCGGACACGCTTGCGTGAACACGTGGACGAGCTGCGGGAGCTCAAAGTCCGTGAGGTCGAGCTCCCGCAAGAGCTCACTGTCTTCATCGTCATCGTCCTCGTTCTCGTCGTCGTGCGTGCTGCTCAGGGCGTCTTGGTCTGGCTCGTCCTCGGTCTCGTCCGCGTCCGGGCGGGTCGCTTGGTGCTGAGTCGGACGCACGCGACTGCGCGGCGCTCGTGGCAGCGCTGCATCATTGTCGCTCTCACTGTTGCTGTCGCTCGAGACAAGCGCGAGCGAGCTCGACTTGGACGGCTGGTGATGGTCACTGCGCTGTTTCGACGCGCGCTGGTGCGACCGCGGCGGCTGGTGACGCCGGCGCTGGCCGTTCGCAGGCGTCGCAGTGGCGCTGTTGCTACTGTCGCCTTGCACAAGCACTGCGAACGTCCCGTCTTCAAAGAGCTCGGGCGAGCGCGTGAGGAACGACAGCGGGTACACGACACCGTGCACGGGGTCTTTCACGGCGATCGGTAGCGCTGCGTCTTTGCTACAGTCGAGCGCAAAGCCAGCTGCGACGCAGCGCTGGAGCTCGTCGAGCGCTAGACTCGGGTACACGAGCACGTCGCGCACCGTGTTGCGGAATGCGAGCGTGACAGCGCTCACACGCAGCAGAGGCGCCTGTTGCGGTGGCGGCTGACGTGGTGGACGCATGCCTCTCTCTCTCTTCTTGTTCTCTCTTTTACTCTGTAGGTCTCTCTCTCTCTCTAGCTGTAGCTGTGTGTGGATGGATGGATGGATGTGGTGCCAAGCCGTCGTCTCGCCCTCGCCTCACTCACGTGGCGGAGGAGGGGGACGGAAGATCGACGACGACGCTTCTTCAGCGGCAGCGGCGGCGCTTGCGCGAGACGGGGACTGCTGATCTTCCACTGTGTATATCGTGGAGCTTCCCATTTAAGTACGAAAGGTGCAAAAACACGCTGGATTCTTGTAGTTTTAATAGTGATATAAACGAGGGAATGTACAACCTGCACTTTGAGCACAACACCAGCAACAACACATTCACAAGCAGCGCGCACTCGATGCGCCGTCGACGTCTTGCGCTCCGGCAGATCGCGGAAGCGACGCAGCACGTGAGCGACATTGACGACGACGACAGTGAAAATGAGAGTGGCGGCCGTGACGATAAGCCGCCGACGTTCAGTCTGCTCACTGTGACGACCGCACCAGGCGGCGCAGGTCCCGACTCGGCGATTGAGCTCAGCGACAGCGACGACAACGTTGACGACACCACCAGTAGCAGCAGTGAGAAGAAGCAGCAGCAGCACCACGGCAACAATGCGCAGGCAGCAGCAGCTCAGCCGCCAACAGAGAACGCCACCAAGCAGCAGCAAGCGAGCAACGAGCGCGCACAAGACGCAATAGCCAACACAAGCAGCAGCAGCATCTTCCATCTGTACCAAGAAGGACTCGCGCCGGACCAAGTGCTCCAGCTCGCATTCACACGACGTCGCGTACGTACGTAGTGCTGCTCTTCCATACAGACACACATTGTCACGTCTCACGTCTCTCTCTCTCTCGACTGTGAACGACTGATGCAGGCGCCACGCATGACACGTCCGTCCCCTGGCGATGCATTTGTGCTGCGACTACCATCACTCAGCGTCCACGAGCTCCTTGCGCCGACACAGGACATTGCGATCCACACTCTCGTTACGACCGACGCAGCACCACAACAGCACGTACAGATCGACAGTGGAGCGAGTGCTCGTGATGCTGTGCTCGCAAGCGCGAAGCAGTACTTTCAGTGTCCGGACAAGGCGACCTTCACTCTCCGGCAGTCGTGGCACGCACTCTCAGAACGCGACTGGCACGACCTGTACGATGCACTGAAGACCGAAGCAGGTCCGACCTCAGCGCCGACTGCTGCGGCAGTGAACGTGCTGCTGCGCGACGTTACGAGCGACGCACTTGTTCAGTTTGTCTGGGACGTACTGCTGCCAGTCGTGCTAGTCCACGACCATGCAGACCAGCACGAGCTCTTGACGCGACTTGTGCAGCACCAGAGCTTTCGTTCGCTCGCACCTGCAGCGTTTCGCGCCAAAGTGCGCGCCATGGAGCTCCAAACGCGCATGGGCGATGCAGCCCGCGGCGCAACAGTCGAGCGCCAGCTGCTTGCGCTCTACCACCGCATGCGCACGCAGTCCTAGTCGTCGTAGTGTTGGCGAGTATCTAAATGACAAAGTAGCTGTTTGGAGGTCCACGAGAGACCTGGTCGGACCTTTGCAGTTCCCTCGGGCAACCCTCGCACTCCGTCGATGTCACTTTGCCATTCGCGTCGCTCCTCACACACGCGCGCTCGTCCATGGCAATGAACTACTGGACGGGAGGCGACGCGAGCCAATTCATTACGCTCGTGAAGAGGCGAGCGCCACCACCCAAGCGCGACGCACGCGACTCGGAAGGTGCGCCACGAGCCGACCATCGTGTACAAGATGCCAAGCAGCAGAAGGCTGTACGTCATCGCAACGGCGCAAGAGAGACAACGCTTGCGCAGCAGCTCGCCGCAGTCGCGCTCGACATCCGCAAGCTCGAGCGGCAGCGCATGGCGCTTGAGACGCTCAAGTTTGCGCGCGACTGCGACGTCCTGATACACGACGAGTTTGTGATGCGAGCACGCGCGCTCTTGCACCTCGATGACGAGGATGACGAGGCGCCAGTCAAAGAGAACACAGAGCGCGATAGAGCAGAGTCTGAATGACGAGGCTGCGCCAGACACGCTGGATCGTATCGACTCCAGTGTCATGACACACAACGAGCAGCTCGATGAGTCTGGTATGGCAGTCAAATACTCACATAGTGAATCTCATATAAAATGGCATTTTTGTATCGCTCAGGTATTCTCTTTCCCTCGTCCAGTTTGAGCATCACTAGCACAAGGCAGCCGAGTCGGCGACGACAGCACCAGTGCTATGAGCCGCCGCACAGTCGCTGCGACCGACCACGCGAGTGCTATCGCTACTGCTACTGCGTCGACTCATGGGCTCTGGGAAGCGGCTGCGTCTGAAAGTGACGCACAGCGTGATGCAATCGCACCCAGCGACGCCAACACTGACGACGCAGCGCCTATAGCGCAGGCATCTGACACGCCACTACGCAGCACACAGAGCGCACGAACGCACAAGCCACCAGTTGTAGTGCGTCGAGACGCGCCGATCGCTGCACCCGAGATGGAGCAGCGCACGTTCGACTCGTGGGAGCACTTTCACGCGTAC
>JAASFN010001040.1:0-10956 GCA_023333795.1 Globisporangium rhizosaccharum | reverse complement strand
CTGCAGCTGATTCACCACGGCACTTTGACTGACCAACAGTGCTTGCTGTGATGATGCATGCACAACGTAGACAACTCGTCTACACGCACACGGAGACGCTGCCACTTTGGTTCAAAGAGTTCACGCAGCTCGAGTTCCTGTACGTAGCCACACACTTGCGTCTGTGCTTGTCATGACATGGTGTGATCTCGGACTCATTGTATGTGGTGTTCTCACCACTCTACCATGCAAACAGACACATCGAAGGCAAATTGGATGTCTCGAGTCTCGTGTCATTACCAGACGACGTGTTCGACGACATGAGCTCGCTCACGTTCCTGCATCTCGGAGCGCATCCGAATCTGCGCCGCTTGCCGAGCTTCGACGGCCTCGTGAACTTGCGATCATTGACACTTGCGGTGCTAGTGCAGCTCAGAGAGCTCCCAGCGTTCACGAGTCTCACGAAACTCGAGCGACTCGATCTCCCGACCATGATCAACATCGACTTATTCCCCGATCTGACGTCCGTCACAAACCTGAAGGGGTTCACACTCACACTTGCCAAGCAAGTGTGTTGCAATGGGTTCCTCGACAGCCACTGCGACTTTAGCAAGCCAACGTGCAGCTTCAACTCGACCTGGGGTGACGTACCAGCCACGTGTCTGCCTGTGAACCACACCGACAGGATTGCGACCAACGCCACGCGCGCGATGTTTGCCAAGTTCCCGCAGTCGGTCTGTATCTGGCCGGCGTCCGTAGCAGTGAAAGAGAACCAGCTCCCGCAGCAGTCACGCATTGACGCGTGCGACGGGACGCTGTACCGCAAGTGCAGTTTTGGCGACCGAGGCTACGGCATGTGCTACAGTCTTCGCAGGATGCCGATCGCGTGCTACAACGACTCGACTGTGGTCGAGATGCGCAAGCGGCAGATCGCAGCAGGTGTGGGCGTCAAGTGCGACCCAGTGGCAGAAGCTTGGCTTGGGTGCCCCAGTTTGCCGTAGAGCACAGATTGCGTCTGTTGCTCTCATGCTTGTCTGCGAGCAAACAAACGAGTTCTTGCAAGTGCAACAAACAAATTCACAAGTTCTTGTTCATCGACAAAACAAAGCAAGAAGCAAGCGGAGCTTGTCGGAGTTGCATGTGCTAGTAACACAGCACCTTCTTGCTTGCTCTGCTGTTGCTCGCTTGTTTGACTTGCACTACGCGTCCCACTCAGCTCTCAGTACTTTCGTCTGGCGTCGCAAACGTCCAGCCGACGGTGCGCAGCAAGCCGCGCATGACGCTTGCTTGGCCACTCTTCACTGCGAACTGCACGGTCTGCGACTTCTCCTCCGGTGCACTCACGCGCGACTCGACCGCGAGTGACGCACCAAGCGGCACGGACGCAGCGTCGTCCTCGAGACGGACGTTGCACATGAGTGGCAGCGCTGGTACGCGGCTCTCGCGCTGCAAGATCGCCGACACTTGGCCGAGCATCCACAGCACGGGCGTCTTGTCGCGCACGCTCGCACCAACAATGTCTGGCGTCGCGACGTGGCTGAACTCGGCCAAGTTGCGCGCATTGCAAGTAATCGACTTGATGAGCGGCACGTCACTTGCGCGCGCAAGCAGCGCCGGGTCAATGTGGAAGCCTGACTGCGAGAGCGGCACGAGCAGCGTCTGCTGCGTGAACGGCACTGCGAGCCACACAACGGACTGCCACAGCGTGCCTTGCTCGTCAAAGAGATCCGTCTGGACCGTGAACTCGATCTCGTGTTCGAGGAAGCGCTTCTCAGTCAATACCATCACACACTGAACAGACCAGCGAACAAACAAGCAAACAAGCGAACAAACAAGCAGACAAACAAGCGAGCAAGCAAGCAAGTATACAAAACAAGTAAACACAAGTTAGCACCAGCACTTGATGCCCAATCAATCAAGAGCTCCACGTACGTTGATGTCCTGCGGCGGTGCAGCGCTGTCCTGCTGGTCGCGAAAGCGCATGTCGAGCGGCCGGAGCTGCGTGATCGTGAGCGCTTTGAGGCGCAAGTCGCGGACGCTCGTGGGGAAGTTCGAGTTTCCGAGGAGCTGCAAGAGCATGCTACTCGTTGCAATCTGCGGGAACACGAACGGGAGCTTCTCGAGCGCGAGCGTCTCGAAACCGAGCGACGTCGTGAGGTGCGCAAAGTCGGTCGAGAGGAGCGCAAAGGGGCACTGGAGCGTCACGCGCGGGCACGGACTGCGGAGGATCGCAGTGCGCCAGCCCACGCGCGTGAGCGGCGAGAGCCAGCAGCGCCACGCAAACTCCTTCGTGCCCAAGTCGCTCGGCGCTGGGAGCGCACCGCAGCTGTGGAGCGGGAGACAACGAGTGGTCATGGTATTGTCAATTGGTCATGGTCATGCACTTGTGCGAGCAGATAGAGAGCCATAGTGAATGCGCGCGCATACGTACGTGCAGGCAATGTCGTGGTCCCATGTGATGACGACGTAGAGGAAGGGCGCGAGCACCGCTGCGCCGATGACGACGACGAGCAGCAGCGAGATCGCAGTGATCGCCATCTCGCTCACGCTTGCTCCCTTGCTCACTTTGTGTCGGTTTGTCGGATTGTCTCGTGGATATTCAGATGTTGTGAGCAACTTTTGTTTCGTGTGCACCACACACAACTTACACATACAGTGATCAAGATGTTTTCCGTTTGATCCAATTGTCAATTGCAAGATGCGAGCACCAAGCAGCAGCACAAGGAGCTCGTCGTGGGCGTGGCTCGACGACAGCAAGAGCAGCACCAATGGCCTCGTGCGCGTGTTTGTAGCCATGCAAGACGCAGACATCGCCACTGCAGCATCCAACTCAAGCGCGCACTGCTGCAAGGACAGTGACTCGCAACGGCAGCACCCTCAACCACATCCGACAGGTCCGTCGGTGCTCTCCATCCTATCGCGCCAACCTTCCTTGCTGACGTGTTGACAACCTTTTGCTACGCATGCAATGGCTTGCGCATAGACACATCAGTACCACAGCTACCGCGGGCATTCGCAGCCGTTGTGCTGATCATGGAGCTCGTGCTCGTACTCGGCGTGGGCTTCCTCTTGCTCCTGAGCAGCACAGTGGCTGGCACAATCGCACAGTCTGTTGTCACAAGTGTGATAGGACAGCTCCAACATATTGGGAGCCACGCAGTAGGATCGGCAGTAGGCGCCGTCGCACGCACAGGCGTGTTTGTGTTCGGCGTCCTGCGCTTCACGAGCTGGTTCTTCCAGCGCTCGCTCACGGCGCTCATGACGAGCCTAGGACTGCGAACGCTCTCGTTCTCCAGCATACGCTACGTCGTTTGCTACACACTGGCGCAGACGCTTTTAGTCTCGAGCGTCATGAGGTGCGAGCACTCGCGCTATCGCAGCAGTGACTTGGCGACACACAGTCCGCTCTTCGCGTGGACACACGTCCCTACCACTGACGTTATAGCGCTCCTCGAGCCGCTTGTGCTCGCGCCAGTGCGTGAAGAGCTCTTCTTCCGCGGTCTCGTCGCTCTGGTTGTCTGGAACCGCATCGGTGCGACGTCGTTATGCTCCAGCACAGTGCTCGCAAGCGCGCTCTTTGCGCTCGCGCACGTTGCGAACCTCCGCCACGTCGACCACGCGACTATGAGCAGCAGCTACGTCGTGTACCAAGTCGCGTTTGCGTGGCTCGTTGGTGCGTTCCTGACGCTTCGTCTCGCCGTCTCGCGCTCGCTGCTCGAGTGCAGTGCGCTCCACGCCGTCACGAATGCGTTCGCGCTCTTCGTTTCGCCAAAGGCATCGATCGCGTTCCGCGATCCGCTCGTTGTCGCGTCTAGTACGTCGTCTTGCTTGTGTGGACGGCGCTCTTGGTTTGGGCGTGAGACTCATAAACGTGCGTCTGACTGACTAGTGATGATGTGGGATGATGGCAGTGCTGAGCCAAGGCGCGCTCTTCACGTTCGGCATCGTCCATGCAGCACGGCGTTTGCAAGAGCACGAGCAAGCGCCCTCGCAAGCAAAGACAAAAGCAAAGTAGCTCGACTCGGTGTATGTACACTACTCGCGAGCAGGAGTTCTCGCTTGATGAAGCAGCAGCTCATGCCGACTGCGCGCTCATGAGAGTCCGTCGTACGCCGTGAGTCCGTTGTCATTGAGGAGATCGTCGCGTCCGCCGCCTTTCTCAGGGTCCAAGAGCCAGGCACCGAGGTCGAAGAAGCTGTACGCCATGGCGTAGTGCCCTGCGGTGTTGCCATTTTTCTAGACGCCATCACACACTCACACGCGTCAGGATACACATGCCATTGCAGTCACAATCCACACCGCTCTTCAGTATACAGCGCACACAAGTACACGTACGTTCTGGTGGTTCGGGTTTGCACCTTTGGCGAGCAGCAACTGCGCGACCTTGAGGTTGTTGTTCTGCGCCGCGAGCAGCAGCGGCGAGTTGCCGTTCTCGTCACTCTTGTTGATGTGGAACGCACTCTTCTCGAGCAGGTCGTCATAGACCGTGCCAACACCGGGCGAGAACGGCTGGAGCACTGTGAGCGCATCGAAGCGTCGGTCCGGTACGTTCGCAAGCGCCTCCTTGAGCTGCTTGAGCTTACCGTGGCGCACGAGTGTGCAGAACTCGGGGAACGCCACGACGACCTTGAGGTTCGCACCAGCGACAGTGCTCACGCTCTCGCTATCACTCGACGCTGCCATTGCGACTGGTGCAGCTATTGCTGCTGCCGGTGGTCTGCTGCCTCCGACTGATACTGATGCAGCCGGTGGGGCTAGCGACGATGCACTAAAGCTACTGGAGCTTGGCTGCGCTCTTGCTGGCGATGCGGCACCAGTAGCGACTGGCGAGGACGGCAAACTGTCGGGTTGGTTCGCGCCGTAGAGCTTGAGCATCTTGATGCGCTCGGTTTCGCGGAGCTGCTCGACTGACGTCAGGACCTTCTTGCGGTGGAGTCGGTGCTCCATCCCAAGCGTGTTCTTGAGGTCGTTGTCGTTCAGATGCAGCAGCAACGCACCGTCGACAGCTGCGTCTGCGAACGCGCGCTTGTACTGGCCGAGCGCAAGCGTATCAAGCCACCGACTGACGTCTGCGACGCTCCAGCCCGCGACTTGGAGCGGCTGCTGTCCTGGGAAGCTTCCGTTTGGGATCGCGGGCTGGAAGCTGTTGGGAGCACTGCCTAATGGACTGGCTGCACCGTTCGCGAGCGGTGACGCTGCAGCGCCAGGCGTCTCGCTGTTGAGCGCGTACTCGGGCCAGTGCTTGTTCGAGACTGCAGCAGCGCTGTCGAGCGTCATGTGGTGCGCGCCGATCTTGCGCATCGCGCGCACCATGTTCATGCTGCTGAAGTACGTCATGGACATGGACATGAAGCCAAACTTCATCATCGTCTCGGTCGACTCCATAAGCGCGTTCGCCTCCTCGCGCTGCTGCTGCGTGTACGCGGACGTGCTGTTCGCGCCTGCTGTCCCAGCGGCGGACTGAAGTGCCGAGCCTGGCGTCAATGCGCCACTGCTGGGCATACTGCTCCACGACGGACTTCCATTCGTCATCACGAGGCTCTTGCCTGGCGTCCCTGCTCCAGACGTCGCGAGGTCGAGCACGAGCTGCTGGCGCGTCTGCTGCTTCTGCTTGATCTTCTCGAGCTCGTGCTGTTGCTCGTCGAGTAGGACTACGAGCTTGCGCTCGAGGCTCTTGAGCTCCTCCTCTTTGCTCAGCCGCTCTTTATCGAGCGCTTGGAGCTTCTCTTCGAGCACACTGAGCTTCTCTTTCCGCAGTGCGATCTGCGCGAGCATCTGCGTGAACTCGCGGTCAAGTCGCATCTTCTGCTCGCGGAGCGCCCACTTGCCCTGCTCGTCCATGCCGCTGCCGCTCTTGCTAGCAAGCGCCTCGGTCTCGACTTGACTCAGTGCGTGCATCTCGGTCTCGAGCAGTCGAATGCCTTCGTCAAACTCGCAGATCTCGTTTACGAGGCTCTCGGCTTGCGCTTCGACGTCCGCCTTGGCTTGTGCGAGCAGCGTGACGTCGCTCTGGAGCTTCGTGCCGTAGAGCTTGTACTCAAGCAGGAGCTGCTTCCCAAACGCAATGCCTTGCGACTGCGTCTGCGCGTATAGGAACTTGCTCTGCTCATGGGCAAAGCGCTTGCGTCCGACGTGACCACGGAAGACGCGCTGGATCGTCATTGCGCCATTGCGCTGCTGCCGACGGTGGAACGCGCGCCGCTTGGCAAGGTACTGCCGCACGAGGCACTGGACGATCGCCGCCGATGTGTGCAAGCGATGCCGCATGCGAGCGACAAGGCGAGTGGCGAGGTACCCGCGCGCGATGCGCTGGATGTCGACCGCAGCGAGGTACTTGCGGAACCGGTCGCGGTACGAGTCGCGCCCCATCTTGCCGCGCCAGTGACGCTGGAGCAAGCGCGCAGCCCAGTCTTCTTTCTTCATGCCCTTGTACTTCTTGCGCGCGAGCTTGGCGCGCCAGAGATGCTGGAGTGCGATGGCACAGCGCGTCTGCTTAATGCGCAGAAGCAGTGTCCGAGCGTAGAACGCACGGAATGCGCGCTGGATCACGCGCGCTTGCTTGGCCATGCGCTGGAGCCGCTTCTGATTCCGCTTCACGCGCCACTCCATGTACTCCTTGAGTTCGGGGACATGCGCACTGGCACCAGTAGCGCCTTTGCCACCACCGGAGCCGCGCACGTCTGGGTAGATCTTGGAGCCTTCGCCGACTTTGTAGATGACGTTGGAGCTCAAGCGCTCGAACGCCGGTGTCGTGGGGTCCCACGATGTCATGGCCACGAGCTTGGATGGACTCGTTGCTGTTTGTGTCTTGGCATGTTGTCCAAGTGCACTCGTAGCGCGAGGACATGTGACAGACGCCAGCGCCTTCGCGACAGACAGCGTCGCAGTCGCCTTCTGTGTGCGCTCGTGCTGGAACTGCGTCCACTTGGCTCGCTCTGGCGACGGCACTTGGTTGTTCGCGCTGCCGTTGCTGCTGCTAGGACGAAGCGCTGAAGCCTCCGAAGCAGCACCACTCGCGACGACTTCCTTGACCGTCAAGGGCACGTTGTCGATGAACGCGTCTTCGAACGCACCGCTCGCGTTGCCTTTGCCTTTGCTACTACTGCTCGCGTGCTTGTGCCCTCGCACGTCATCTTCGTCGCGCGTCGCACTTGCTTTCTTGACTCGATGGACTGTATCGTGTGCGCTAGGCTTTGTCAATCCACTACCACTGCCAGCGCTGCTCGACAGCGGTGCAACTGTCAATGGACTGAAGCTCATAGCCTCAAGCGGCTTGATCGCAACGTCACTCGTCTCGTGGTACCCGGTCACGAGCTGCTCGAGCAGCAGCAGCATGTCCTGCTTGCACTCTTGAAGGACCTCGTGCCCACCAGGGAGCCACACGATGCAGCTGTGGCGCTTGCGTTTCGTCGTTTGCCGCAGCACTTTGCCAATCGACTCGACGACGTCCAGTCCGCAGAGCTGCACGAGCTTCTGCGCTTGTGCACCAGCGTCGAGCAGAGCGTTCTGCGCTGAGCAGACGTTCAAGAGTGGCACGCGGAGCCGCGTCGCCGTATCGACACAACTCGTTGAGACTGGATCAACGTGTGCGAGCGCGCCTTGACACAGTGCACGGCGGCCGTCGAGCGTGATCGGATTCATCACAGCAGTGTACAGGTTGAGCGCCAGTGGCGTCGAGACGCGTGCGAGGTACGCGGACGAGAAGAGGAATCGCGTGTGAAAGTACACAGGCAGGTCCGGTCGAGACGCTGGCGTGCAGGCAAAGACCTTGAGGCAGTCGTGGAGGAACTGCGCGAGCTGAGCGTCGGCGAACGCAAAGGCGTTCACGAGCAGCAGTGCGCGCGTGTTCGGGTCGAGCGGCGGTGCGTATGTACAGAACGCCGTAGCGATGCTCCCGCCATTGCCAATGCCCATCAAGTAGTACGGCGCGTCGCGCCAGACGCCCAAGCCCCGCACGCCGACGTGCTGCAGCAGCGCGTGGAGACACTGCGTATGGTAGACGTTATTGAGCAGTGTGCCTGGACGCCACGTCGTATACGCCTGACCGGGGTAGTTCCACACGAGGACTTGGATCGCACCGTGGTAGCGCGCGAGGATCGGCCGCAAGAGGATCTGCAGACGCTCCCACGTATCAAAGAGGTCGTGCACGACGACGAGGTTGAAGAACGTGTTTGGCACGTGCGGCGGCTGCAGCTCGACATTCCCAAGCACGCAGAACGGCATGCTCGTAGCTGCGTCCATCTGGAACGTCCCAGCGACGTAGTCGTCGCGCGCGTCCATGTCAGCGAGCCCAGGGAACGGCAGCGCACTGGATGCTTCGATGCGGCGTCGCCGTCGGCGCTTGCGCTCTTGTTGTTCGCGCTTTGCACGGGCTAGCGCTTCTGTGGCGCTGGCGACTGCTGCAGTGGTGCTTGAGTCTGGACGGCTCGTGCGCGCACTGCTGGCCGAGACCTTGGCAAGCGCAGCAAGGACAGTGCGCTCGACCGAGTCCTGATTCAGCGGCTTGCCGATGCAGCCGTCCATACCAGCGTCTCGGTACAGCTGCAGGTCCTCGCGCGACGTCTGCGATGTGACGCACACGACAGTTGTCCGTCGCGGAGGCAGAGCAGTCGTTCCGAGCGCCTTATTCGCGGTGGCTCTCGATGCAGCGATACTCTGCTGGAGCTCAAACTGCCGCAGCAAGCGCACGAACTCGAGACCGCTCGTGAGTCCACTTGTCGCTGAGCGGTTCGTGAACTCGCGCTCGCAGAGAACAAGGTTGTACGGGAAT
Organism: Globisporangium rhizosaccharum; assembly: GCA_023333795.1. Lineage (NCBI taxonomy): Eukaryota > Oomycota > Peronosporomycetes > Pythiales > Pythiaceae > Globisporangium > Globisporangium rhizosaccharum. Next base: position 2,207 of record JAASFN010001040.1, on the reverse strand, counting down.
GTCTTGGCTGCGCCAAGTGCTTCGTGTAGGTCCGCCATGCTCTCGATCTCGAGCGCAAGTGCTGGGATCGCACTGAGACTGCGATGCAGTACCTCGAGGCTCTTTGGGTCCGAGTCAACGAGCAGCACAGTCGCGACTTCGCTCGGTGTCTTTGGTCTCGACCGTTGAGTTGTCTTAGTGACGTCTGCAGTCCGAAAGATCTGCCCTTCAGCGAGCACAGGCTCTTCGATCACCTTGCTCTCGCCGCGCAAATACCGATCAAGCCCTTTGAGCGCCGCGCTGCTCTTCCCAAGCGCGGCTTTCGAGACTGATGCACCGCTGCTCGAAGGTGGTGCAAAGCAGCTCGGCTTTGTCGTTGCTGCTCGGTCCAAGCTGGTGCTGCTGCTCGAAAGAAACGCGCTTGATAGCACTGGCATGCTCGTCGACTGGCTCAGCTGCTGCTGCTGCGATGACGATGCCTCGGATCCATTTGGACTTCGTAGCGGCGTGAGACTGCTGTCGTCTGAAGACACGCGTTGACTGAGCGATCCTGGAGTCTTGGGCGATAGTAATGCAGGCAGCGCGCCGTCTCGACCATCGCTTGCGTCTCGTACCTGAGCACGTGCACTTACCGTCAGCACCGGCACACTCTCGAGCTTCGGTGTGTCGAGATCCAAGCTCACAGATGCAACATCGCGGTCTTGAGCTGCAGCGATAACAGGCTTCGCTTGACTACTGCTGCCACTGCCTCCTCCTGCTGCATTGGTCTTGCGTAGATACAGTCGCTCCTTCGCCTCGAGCTCCTGCGCGACGTGCTTGTTCCATTCGTCTTTGAGCTTCTGTTGCTGCTGCTTCTGGCTCTTGTGCTTGTCTGCTTCTGTCCCAGCGCTTTCAGATGTAGTCTTGAGCTTTCGTACTGCGTCCAGAAGCGTGTAGATCGCGTAGCAGTCGCTGCAAACACGCACTTGACGGTAGTAGCTCACGACGCCGTCGCCCATGCCACCGTACATGCGCAGGCGCGAGCCTTGTCGGAACTCGTGTGCAGCAGTACTGTCGAGGAGACTCGAGCGTCTTGATGCCTTTGCGCCTCGTGTCTTCCCGCTCGTCTTGCCAGCGAGTTTGTCGCTTCGGAGCTCCTGCCGCAACCGGTCAGCGTCGCCTCGTGCTTGTGTCTGGAGCTTCAGCGCCAAGTGTTCGCGGTTCGCTTTGCCAAGTGCAATCGACTTGTACGCGATCACGTGCAGCTCCGTCGTGTCGTGAGGTTTCGACGAGGACGTTGACGCAGTGGCGACAGCAGACTGGTCTCTGCTACTCAGCACAAGACTCCGCAGAGCCTCGTTCTCGAGCGATGCAGCTTCGTCAGGTGGGAAGAGCATATGGAGCGCAGTCGGCTCGGAAGGCGGCTCCATTGCCGCACTGACGCTAAAGCGCTTGCTAGCGTCTGATAGCTTCGTCGCTACAGGGTGAGCGCGACGGAGTGGCGATGGTTCGTGCAACACAAAGCCGCAGAAGTCGCCACTGCACTTGAACGGCGTCGGGAATGACGAGCTGCTGGTACTCGCATCAGCTGAAGCGTGGACGCTCGCTTTCTTTCGCTGCTTTGGCTGCGGCGCAGTGCTGCGCTCTTGCGCATTCACACTCTCATCTGAGGAATGTTGTTGAATCCCCGCTGCATCACTTTGGACGACTGCTGCACTGCTTGGTCTCGTCGACGCCACGGCATTGCCCGACGACGCTAGCATAGGCTCTGTTGAGACCGAGCGACTGCGGTGCTCTTCCTGCTCCTCGTTGTCGCTGTCACTCCATTCCATCGACTCCATCGTCGTGTGCCGTGCACAGGAAGTGCAACCTAGTAGGCTTGCTCCTGGCTGTATGAGCGTGAGCTAGCGAGCTGACGTCTGGTAGAAATAGCTGCCAGTGTCCTCGATTTAGTCCTTGACCTCAAGACGATGAGGCTCCTCTCAACACCAATGTGCCAACCAGCAAGATCCAGGGGGAGAGTGGTGTCGAGATTCTTGGACCTAGCGCTCGCTTGTACCACACGCTGAGAGTCCAGGTCCTCCAGAATTCGAGGAGTTCTCACGCCACGCCGAAGCGCATTGACTACTACAAGAGCGTCAAGGGCATCTTGAGCTCGCTCATTCCGGTCCTGATCGTCGGCATCGTCGTCGGCATCCTCCTCGCGGGCTACGGCTTCTTCCACATCCGCAAGCACGCGGGTGCGGCGG
>JAASFN010001039.1:0-10962 GCA_023333795.1 Globisporangium rhizosaccharum | reverse complement strand
CCGTTGTGCTCGACAGCTCGACGCTCTTGACGGGGTCCTTCAATTGGACGGCGCGAGCTGCCGAGCGCAACGTCGAGATAGCGATCACACTCATCGACATGCCCAACGTCGTCCGTCAGGTGCGCCGGGCGATGAACGCCACGTAGGCTGTGGCGACCCGAGCGCGACGTGAGCATGTCGTCCCAGGCGCCTTGACCGACGAACCAGACGACATCCATGAGGAAGCCAACCTTGCGCAGGTCCTGGCGGACTTCGAGCTCATGTTCCCTGGCGTCTTCGAGGGACTGGCCGACGACTAACGTGGCGCCGACATGCAGCATCACCTCCACCGCGACGACCTCTGTGAACCCTAGACGGCATCGCACGCATGAAACTGACGCTCGACGTCGACTAGCCAATGCACATCGCTTGTGTCGCTTGTCGAGTTGTCTCTTTGCGTCCATTCGGTACATTCGGCTCATTCGGTGCATTCGGTTAGTCTTGCATCGATTGGTCGATGCAACTGGTGCGAGCAGTCGCTCGCTCAGCTACGACCTTTGCGCTCGCGCCATTGCAGCTTTCGCTACAGCACGCACACACACACACGACCGACTGCGCGCACAACGCGACGCGTCCGATCCGATCCGAGGTGCCTAGGTTGTCGCATCGACTGCTGCGCATCGCACGCACGCGTACGCTTTGACGACAGCTGCCTCGCGCGTGAAGCACCAGCGCGATGAAGCTCAAGCGCTTCTTGCTGCGGTATTACCCGCCAGGGATCATCCTCGAGTACGAGCTCCGCGATGGCACGCGCGAGATGAAGGAGATCGATCTCCTCCACCTCACAGCCGAGTACGTACTACTCATCTGTTTGCTCTGCTGCTGGACCTTCAGCGCTTGACTCACAGCCAAGCAACTCTGCTGCTACAGATCCGACATTGAGGTGCTCGTGAACCAGATCGTGTTTGAAGAGCCGCTCATCTCCGAGTCGAGGAAGCCGCAGCTCCGGCGTCTCATCTACAGTGCGTGCGCTAATGATCATGCGCTCTTGTCAGCCGCTGCTGCTGCTTGCCCACTCACACTCGCGCTTGCTTGGTCCACTGCGATCGCCTCTAGAGCTCATTGAGAAGCTCGAGGTGAACGAGAGCAGCGACTTCTACCTTTTCAAGATCCTCCGCGCGCACATCCTCCCGCTCACGAACTGCGCGTTCAACAAGTCGGGCGACAAGTACGTCCTCAGCTCTATCGTCATGCGTCTGTGCCGCAAGCTGTGCGCTCGAGAGACTGACAAACAAACTCATGCGCTTGCATCGCAGGTTCATCACTGGGAGCTATGACCGCACGTGCAAGGTCTGGGACACGCAGACTGGCGACGAGCTCCTGACGCTCGAAGGCCACAAGAACGTCGTGTACGCCATTGCGTTCAACAACCCCTACGGGTGCGTCCACGCCATGAGCGATCAGCCGCATGGCGCCCTTGGCTCGTCTACTGTTGCCTACTTGGCTGGCGCACTGATGAACTGCTCTCTTGCTGACGATCCTCATACTTACCCTCACGCGCCTGCTACACACACAACGACTGACTGTAGTGACAAGATCATCACTGGCTCGTTCGACAAGACGTGTAAGCTCTGGAGCGCGGAGACTGGACAGCTCTATCACACGTACCGCGGCCACTCGACCGAGATCGTGTGTCTGTCGTTCAATCCGCAGGGCACGGTCATTGCGACAGGCTCGATGGACAACACTGCAAAGCTCTGGGACGTCGAGACTGGCCAAGAGCTCCACACACTCTTTGGGCACACAGCGGAGATCGTGAGTCTGAACTTCGATACTCAAGGCGAGCGCATCATCACTGGTTCGTTCGACCACACAGTCAAGGTCTGGGACGTCCGCAGTGGCCGCTGCATCCACACGCTCGCGGGCCACCACGGCGAGATCTCGAGCACGCAGTTCAACTACACGGGCGAGCTCTGCATCAGCGGCTCGATCGACCGAACGTGCAAGATCTGGGACGTTGCGTCTGGCCAGAACGTCCAGGTGCGTCCTATTGACACGCTGTGTAGGAGGCGTGGAGCATTCAACTCACCGTGTTGTCTTGACTGCCGTGACCATGACGTAGACGCTCCGTGGCCACAATGACGAGATCCTCGACGTGAGCTTCAACGCCACAGGCTCGAAGCTCGTGACTGCGTCGGCCGATGGCACGTCGCGCATCTACAATACAATGACGGGCGCGTGCCAAGCGATCCTGATCGGCCACGAAGCCGAGATCTCCAAGGTCTGTTTCAATCCGCAGGGCACAAAGGTGCTGACTGCGAGCAGCGACAAGGTCGCGCGGCTCTGGGAAGTCGAGACTGGCGACTGTCTCCAGATGCTCGAAGGCCACACGGACGAGATCTTCAGTTGCGCATTCAACTACGAGGGCGATACGATCATCACAGGTCCGTCGCTGGCTCTGTGTCTCTCTGTACGAGACTGTGTCTTGAGCGTACTGACTCCCAGTGTCAATGACGCACAGGCTCGAAAGACAACACGTGCAGAATCTGGAAGTGCTGAGCCGCCGCAGATGCCTAGTGCCGCCACGCGACTGCGTGAGTTCGTCGTGTGTGAGGAACCAGGCAGTCGCGTCGACCGTCTGCGTTTGCACCAGCAGCGGATGATAGTGGCGATGGTGTCACGACGCAGCTTGTAGTCGATCGTGGCCGGCGACACCAGAGATACACACACAAGAGACTCGCATCCATCCATTGATCGATCTTCCATCCATCGTCTTCGTGTTCTTCTGTGCGAATGTGCTACACATACACACACACACTCTCTCTCTCTCTCTCTCTCTGTAGAGAGAGCTCGCAATGGCGTCACGGAGCGATGGTGCGCTGCTGGCTCAGCGTGCGTTTGCTGTCTACTGGAGCTGCACAGGCTCAGCTGGCGACGCGAGCGGGAAGATGATCTGCCAGAGCCTATAGTAGCAGTATCAAAGCATAGCGACACAAGCGAGTGCGCGCGTGAGCCATTGCATACGAGGCGTCTTGCGAACGCACACGTCTGTATCAATGGAGACGCGCAGTGTCGTCCTCTTCACAAGACACAACACAAGACACGAAGAGCACAGGACGTACGTGAGCTGCGGCTCCTGCTTCATCGCGATGTAGATGATGAGCGGCACGAAGCCGTAGTGCACGACCGGCTTGATCGCCTTGAACGCCTTCGTCGGCGCAGTCTTCCAGATCTTGCTCATGCTGCTGCTGCTCGCTCGTTGGTGTCTTCGTGCTCTGCGTCCAGTCTTTTTTCGCTTCCAACGCAAACTGGGATTTATCGTACATTTGAGCGTGTTAGACGATATTGACAAGAAAAATCGGATGCTTGATAAGATAGTTTCTATGACAATTGCCAATTGATCTGATAATACGGTTCGAGAGTGTCCTAGAGGTCACTCGCACCTCTGTTGACCTCATGGCTCCTCGCTTGCTTGTGTCTCTATTTGCTTATCGCGTCAGTCTGCTTGTGCTCGCTCAGATCAACTTGGACGCGTCGGTGGACGCCGCGGACTGCTCACGCTGCTCGGCTCTGGGTCGACTGCGAACCTCCGGAAGCGCGCTTCAATGAACCCAACGTTCATGCTCGGGAGGCCAAAGCGGTCCATCTATCGCATCCCATCGCGACGTGTGAGCAAACTCCTCGTCCAACAAGCACAAGCGAGTCAAGTACATCGACGCACATGCTGCGGCATCATGATAAAGTTCATGTCTTCTTGCGTCGTCGACGGTCGCGCTGGACTCGCGATGTTGTACGCGCCTGGACCGACTGTCGCCTTCGTTGGACTCGGCAGGATCGGACAGTTTGGCGTGTTGTGCACCATCGCTGCTTCCTACCGATAGCGTACGACCAAGGAACGGAGGAGTGAGCACATGTCCGTCTCCCATGGACACAAGCAAACCTGTCCAGTACGTACACTTGAGAGCCGATTCGCGCGCGACTGCATGGTTGAGCACCGAAAGCTCGAGCTCTTCACTGACGCCTCGACGGTGTACTGCACGTGCGTATAAGAGGTCAAAGGAGACCGACGGAGCGTCAGCCAGCAGCCCTCGCTCTTGTCTGTCTCCTTGAGCAAGACACGTACCTTGCACGATGGACTGATGTCGTAGAAGCGGTCGGGCGAGTCGTTCACGAGGCGATGCTCTTTCGACGAGACGTAGCGCTCTAGCAGCACATGCACACACAACCGCGTCAGGTCTTGATCTCCTGAAGCTATGGACTCAGTCTGGACAACCAACAAACCTGGAAAGAACTGGGACTTGAACCGCGGCGTAGTCGACAGCAGTGGACCGCGGATGCGGTCAGGATGCTGGAGACGCACAGACCCGGTCGAGGAATCGTAGCTTGGCGACCGTGGCGCTGGCTGCTGTTGCTGTTGCACGTGGCTCTCTTGGAGACTTGCGATGCCCGACAGCACGGCAGACACATGGGCTTTTGCATCTTCGAACCGCGCGGCTTTGCTCATGTACGACGGCGTCGGCACTTGTTTCTTCTTGACTTGGATCGCGCGCTTCTTGGCGCGGTACGTCCCAGGTCCGATAGCCTCGGGCGTTGTACTCATAGCCACAGTCACACACTCTTACAGTCAAGGATCATACGATCAAGCGTGTATAGAGCGATGCACAGCTCAGTGTCCGATAGAGAAAAGCAAAGCGAGCAGGTAGTGGAGAGGATATGAGTACGGCTCCTTCACGACGCTAGCGAACGTCGAGGCGCGGTACGCCGCTGTGCTCGCGAACCGATCTTTCATCGAGCTGAAGGCGCTCAAGCACGGGTTCGTCGCGTCTTCGAGGCTCCGCTGGAGCGACTGCGCAGGCAGATCCGAGACCACGACGATGTCGGATGTGAAATCGCAGTGGTGGTAGACAGACAGACAGACAGATAGACAGACACTCTCACAAGCAGCACCTTCTTGTTGCCGCAGTCCGTGTTGTAGTACGCGTCCGGCGTGTCATTGAGCTTCTGGGTCATGGTGAACTCTGGGTCGAGCGGCTGGCGACCTCCATTGCTCTGGAGCGGATCGCGCGCTGTGCGCGAACCTTCGCGCATGAAGCGGTGCGCTTTGCGCTGCTCGTCCTTGATGCATCGCTTCTCGTACAGCTTTGATCTGCGCGCGCATTGACAGACAAACAGACAGACAGACCGACACACTCTTGGTGAGCTGCGCTTTGTCGACGAGCAGTGCGCGAGGAACGCCTGGCGAACGAGCGCACATGTCGTGGATCTGCTCGCCGTTCGGCAACGAGATGCGCGCGGCGCTGCCGCTCGTATCGGTGGCGGCTTTGCCGTCCGTCTGCAGTCCATCGAGACGAGCGAGCGTTAGCATTTCACACCCGAGTGTGCGCGGACACGCGCGCGTGTGCGAGAGACACGAGAGACACGAGTGATTTCAAGCCCGAGGCACATGCTCGACACGCAAGACATACGGATGGCTGCTGGTGCGCGATCTGCCGCTTCCACATCGCTCGCCGAGACGCGCTCGATGCCTAGGAGCGACGCACAATAGGCATGTGTGAGTGTGCGTGTGCGTGTGTATGGCAGCAGCGACGGCGCTGATCGCAACGCACTCCTCCGAACGCGTCGGGGTTCATCACACGACGAGGTGGAGCGCGAGCGAGGCGCTCGAGTTCACCGCACGCGCGCGTACGCCGCCAGAGCTCTGTCTGTCTGCAGCGCGGTCGATGGACCGAGTGTGAAGCTGTGGCTCAAACACGCACGCGCATGCGTTTGGTCCGCATCGAGCAGCGGTCCTTTCGCTGCCGCCCAGAGCTCTCGCTCACTCGTGCGCTGCTCTGTCGACCGAGCTGCGTCTTATCTTGTGTGCTCCTAAGAATACAGATGTCTTAGGAGCGATCGCATGAGCAGCATGAGCATGAGCACCAAGCATGAGCACCAAGCATGGCGATCGGTAAGGAAGGCGCACAGGTCAGAAGTGAAACAGAGCGCTCTCCGTCTGTTTGTGTGTCTGACTGTGAAGGCAGGAAGGAAGGAAGTAGGGTAAATGGCGACCTTACATACTTAACGAGCGTGTGAGGAAGTGTCGAAGCAAGAAGACGCACAAGGCGGTGGTGGTGGTGGTGTGAACACTTGGTGAACATTTGGTGCTTGGCTGAAATGGCGCTGATTGGGCGGAGGCTGCTTGTCATGAGCGCGTGGTCGTCGTTAGGTGGTGCTGGTAGATCGATCGCTTCCCGCCGGTCGGGACGCGCGCAATCGACCACCTGAGCAACAACACCAACATGTGCTGTGTCTGACTGACTGACCGACTCACATGTGTCTAGCACGAGCAAGCGCAAGCGCAAAGTCCATGAGCAAGCGCTGACAACAAAGGCACGACTCGCACCGAAAACCTCCCCCTCTTGCTTCATGGTGGTGATTGGACGGCCATGTCGACGGATGGACGTCAGTGTGTGTCGCTCTGTGAGGATGTCGGTGTGTGGATAAGGCGGATCACCTCACGCCTCGCAAGCAAACAAATGGACATGTGGCGTCGTCTTGCTCGCGTGCTTCACTTGACTTGACCGTAATGCGGACGCACCGAGCGACGAACCCACTTGTCGCCACAGGCTTTAGATGAATGGATGGCAACCAGAGCAAGTCGATGGCAAGTGTACGGACGAGTGTATCGGCACAACAGTGAAGGAAGGTAAGACCGAAGACGGAAGGAAGGAAGGAAGTAGGGGCAACCAATGCTTTGACTTAAATACTAGTAGTATAGGTGGTGGTGGTGGTAGTGTGGTGGAGGCGGTATGGTATGTGTGTGTGTGTGGCAAAGGCTGCAGACTTGTTTTGACCCAGCTTATAACGTCGAGAGAGAGAGAGAGAGGCACGGGCGCGAGTGCTGCTGCGAGTGGCTCGGTGTCCCCCGTCTGCTCGCATCGCGCTGTCGCCGCCGCCTCTTTGCGCGGCCAGCAGCGCGCGCGAACAGGTCGGCGAACACCCAGACGCGGGTGCGCTGAGGCCACGCTGGACTTGAACGGATGAAGGTGGGAGTCCTCTCACCTCGGTCCCTCGCACGCGTGTGGCGCTCTCTCTCTCTCTCGGCTGGTGAACCCCGGAACTGATTGCGACGAGCCGAGCGGCCTCGACCGGTCAGGATAGTGTTCAAACGAGCGCGGCGCACTGCCAACCGCAGCGCGCTGATATGGGTGGGTGGGTGTGGCTGTGTGGCGTTGTCTCCACGCCGCCGTCCTATCGCCGCGTCGTCGCCGCACAGCCGTTGTGGACAGATACACTGGACGCTGCTGGGTCGGTCGGACGCACGATGACGGACAGACAGGTGCACGGCAGGAGACATCGAGACAGACAGACAGCGAGAGCGAGACGCGCTCTACACTGCGGTCGCCGACGACGCGGACGATGTCGCAGCGGCCATGGCGTTCTTTCTCTTGCGAATGCGCACGAGGTGGCGCGACAGGAGCTGCACGCGGCTCCGGAGCGTGTGCTCGTTCAAGTAGTTCTCGCGCGACGTCGCGGCGAGAAACATGAGCTTTTCGATCTTGATCGCGAGCAAGAACGTCTTGGAGCGCCAGTCGTAGTTCTCCGGCACTTGCGTGAGCACGTCGTGCGGCTGGTGGTTCCGGAGCATGCGCTCAATGAGCACGATGCTGCGCGAGCGAAGGCGTCGGAGGTCTTCGCCGCCGTTCTCGCGCCAGACCGAGTCGCTCGGACTCGCGCGCGCGCCGCAGCTCGACGCAGCCATCGATGGCGGCACGATCGCAGCGCCGTTCGGGTTCGCGTGGTGGTTGCTGTGGTGGTGGTGCATCGGCTGCTGGAGCGCGTGGCTGCCTGGCATCATCGCAGTCGCAGCAGGTCCGAGACTGTTGTTGTTGTTGTTGTTGTTGTTGTTGGGAGTGGCGGCGCTGCTGCCGTTGCCCATTGGGAACGGCAAGTTGTCAAACTCGCGCATCGAGGCCTGGAGGCGCTGGAACGTCGGGAGAGGAGGGACGCGTCGACGGTTGATCATGGACAAGTGTGGATGTCGGTGCGCGCACGAGCAAGCTGACGGAGCTCGCTAAGCGTGCGTCTGTGTGGTGGTGGTCGTGTGTGTACTACCGAGTGGAATAGCGAATGAGCTCTTCCGTCTCGGCGTCTCACGCACGCACTCACGCACAGCTCCAGACCACGATGGCAACGACGACAAGCACACACACGAGGACACAAGTGACGCGCGCGTTTCCGTTAAAGAAAGCGGCACGCGCACACGAGCGCGAGGAGGAGGCTCGGAAAAATGCGCGCGACTTGCTGGTTGCCAGTGTGGTTGGATTCTGGTCTTTTGCTGCTGCGCGTTGCTTTGGCCGCGCGCGAGCGATCGAGTCTTGAGTCTCGAGCCGAACCCGAACCGAACCGAGCGCGCGCTGCGTGTCCCTAGCAGCACACAGCAGCTCATAGAAGCGAAGCGAAGAAGCTGGCGCTACTTGGTTCGATGGCATTGCGCTCAGGTATACAAAGCGCAAGACCGCTGTGCATGTCTATAGCTCACGGCACGGTGCTTCGTGTCTTTGGGTCTGCGCGTCCGCGATTGGGCGAGCGGAGAATTGCCCTACCCGCGCTCGAATGCCCAGAAACGGAGCAGTTAAACCACGGTACGCACACTTGGCTCCAGTATGGCGCGCTGAAAATTCGTCAGCCGCGTCAAACCGCAGCAATTTAGCCGCATCCTCGCGAGTCAGTGCAGCGAGTCAGACTAATTCGGACCACTGGAGAGCTAATCTGGGGGAGCGCATTGCTGTCACGAACAAGGGCGAACAACGACAGTAGCCCCCACGCACCAAAATGAACTTGCGCGACCATCTTCTTTGTATGTGCCAGCACAAGTGCGCCTCCACGACTTAAACTCGCACGATAGCAGCAGCACCACGACTACAGAAGATGTGGTGACCATGTTGTGAACTTGGAGCCTCTCACGGCAAGATCCTCTGAAGTGTGATACCCACCGGCAATCTTGAGTTTATTACGCTCGAGAGGAGCCACATGCTGCATACAAATGCAAAGTACAGAATGCCACTCTGTAGGATCACAGAGTGTCTTCTCCCGAGTACAAGTGCTCCAGCAGCTAGTGCTCTGCACCGAACCGAAGCGCTCGAGTCTACTGCTCGGTGCACTAAATCCGAGCTGTAAATCGCTGCTTGGTGGCGCAGAGGTTGCTCACGAGCACTTGGCCGCTGTATGCAGCGGCTGCAAAGAGCTGCGCGCGCACAGGAGCTGCGAACCACAATTCGAGCTCATTCGAGTCGAGAGTCGTGCGGTTGCGACTCGAGATCCTTCTCGCCATCGCGCGTGTCTGCGCAGCGCACTGGCAGTGTGCGCCACACACGCCAACCATCGCGGCGGCGCGCTGTCTGAAAGGAATTTCACCTCGAAATGCGCGCGCGCGCTGGGCAGCAAAGAAACTCGCGCGCGTCGCTCGGTTCCCTTTCTCTTCGCCTGTCAGTCTCTGTGCTGCTCTTGCTGTGCTGTGTTCATGAACGAACGCGACACGGAACCAACCAGGTCAATCCAGTCGAGCTCAGGCAGTGTGTGGTCCACGCAGATGCTAACACTGTCGAGTTCAATACTTTGTCTCCTCGCCACGTCTTTGAGCACGAGCCATAGAAGCTGCAGAACTGAGTCACGCAGACCTCGCAGCCCTCTCTTGGGCAATACTGTTAAACTTGCGAGAGATGGACGAGCACGATGCTCTTCGTTAGAGCGTCTCGGTCCCTGCCCAACGTAATGCACCAGCCTCCAGCTTCAACGCGACGCAAAAGCACTCACACAGGCTGCTCACTTGGCAAAGACCACGACGTCTCGCTCTCGCTTCTCTTTGCTAGATATGACGCGAGTGTGGTCGTGTTTCGCAAAGAAACGCTTGCGACGGGGACAGAAGCGTCAGTTCTACGAGACCTGGCGCGAGAGTGTCCACCGCTGCGACCAGGCGTCGAGTGCTGTGTGGATAGTGCACTGCGCCACGCTACTATGTCTGCGTCCTCGCTCAAATGCTCGAGTGCTTTTCGCTGCTGTTTCAGCGCAAAGACGCCTCGCTCGCACGCACGTCTTGCGTTTGTTCACTCGGTGTGCTCCGTCGCGACCACTCGCGCTTGTCTTTTCAGCGCAGCGCGTGAATGAATGAATGCCGCTTCAACCTGCGTCTCTTGGGATCGAGCGGGCGTCTGCTCTTTGGGGTCGCAGCAGTTATTGACCAAAAACAACAGCGCAGCACAACACAGAACGTAGGACAGAGGACAGGTCTCGTGCAGCATATGACAGCAACTGGTGCCTTGGTAACAAACACGTTGATGCGACCAATACATAGCATCACACGATGGATTCATGGAAATGCTTCCATCGATGTCGACCACAAGTTCTCGCATGAACAACGCACTGGACGATTTGATCGCTCAAAGTGCGTGTGTTAACCTTGGCAGTCGGTATGCACGACAACGAACGAAAGAGAGCAAGCGCGCAAGGTAAAGGTCGTGCATGCACCCATCTGCTCCGCACCGAGGTTTCAGTGTGGCAGTCAGCGTCCGCATCAAGCACGCGGCGCGAACCAAGTTCAAGGTCATGTGACGTCAGGAGGTCGGCTCGGACGGACGACGGGCGGCATTTGACAGAACAGCGGCGGCCAGGCATACAAACTCTTGGTAATCGAGCGCGTGATACATAATACAGTCAACAGCCATACGATGTGGCGGCTTCTTTGTGCTGTTTAGCGGCCGCTATCGTTCATATTCAGACGTCCTGAGAGCAACGCCTCGAGTCGATGCAGTTGTTCACACACCTAACAGGGACTCGTTCTTGTGCTAAAGAGAGGTGGTGAGTGGCAACTGAGGCTTCGCTGGCGCTCGGTTGAGCGAGGATGACGCTGCCGTCTTGACGACGAGTACATCTCGTCGCTCTCGATGCGACTCGGATCCAAGATCCGACTTGTGAACGACTGCCCTCCAACAGCAGCTCCACTTG